>JARQOC010000005.1:22727344-22896258 GCA_033576535.1 Allobates femoralis
TCTAATATTATTTATGATATTTATAGTTTTATTTAACATACTTATTTTTTTTTTCTTTTTTGTAAAGTTTTGCACACAAACATTTATTCATACTTTCTTACTTTCAGCAATTTCTTAGGTTTACAAATATAGATGTCCAGTATAGATTTTTTTGTTCTCGTGATTGTCGGAACGTTCTGCTCATCGAGGCAACAAACATCTGAGGATGAGAACATAACATGGAGCTGCTCGAGTTTTGTGTTACATGAAATGCCTAATTAGGCGTGTTTACAGCAAATGAACATGGAGTGCTCGCAGCTATTGACTGGTTGTCAGAATAAACATCATTTTTAAGCAGAAACACACACAAAAAAAAAGCCTCCAAGACAATGTATAATTAGTAAAGCATTTCCTTGGTGGATACTCTATCGGCTAAAGCTTCTTTGTGAGGCTGGGTTCACTTGAGTAGGGCCCCACAATTACATCACGAAGCCAATATGTTCATTGTTTTTATTTTACTATAATTTTATTTGTGAATAATTTTTTTTTAAGTTTTTTTTCACTAATTTACCGTATTTTTCACTTTATAAGACGCACCAGATTATAAGATGCACCCCAAATTTGGTGAAGGAAAGGAGAAAAAAAATACTATTTAATGTTTAATGGGGTCTGTCATATAATGCCAGTGTTAATCTTACAACCAGTTAACATGTCCCCCATTCTGGTGTGTATATATATATATATATATATATATATATATATATATATATATATATATATATCCCATCCTGGTATACAGTATATGTCCCCCCATCCTGGTATATATATATATCCCCCATCCCATCCTGGTATATATGTCCCCCCATCCTGGTATATATGTATTTATCCACCATCCTGGATGTATATATCCACTCTCCTTCTCTCACCTGCTTTCCCTTTCTCTACTACTTTTCACTGCTGGCGACATATCTCCAAATCCCAGGATCTGGTAAGTAAAAAGGTCATGGATCATATGGAGCTTGTTGCAAACAGAGTGGGCATTCCAAAGTGCTCCAGAGAGAAGAAGCAGGGGGGTGAAGGTCAGAGACACGGGTTTTACATGTGGGGTGGGGGACCCCCACCCCATATGTCCCACTTATCCTCACCTCCACCAAAGTAAGATAAACTACCGCATTCCATCACATGTAAAACCCGTGTCTCTGACCTTCACCCCCCCTGCTTCCTCTCTCTGGAGCACTTTGGAATGCCCACTCTGTTTGCAACAAGCTCCATATGATCCATGACCTTTTTACTTACCAGAACCTTTCTTCTTGGGCCTCACTGAGACCTGGCTGACAGCCTCTGACACGGCCTCCCCTGCTGCACTGAGCTATGGCAGCCTTCACTTTACCCACACCCCTCGCCCTGGCAACAGACATGGTGGAGGAGTGGGTTTCCTCCTCTCTGCAAACTGCTGCTTCAACCCAACCCAACCTCCGCCCTTCTTTCGAAGTTCACTCTGTCCGTATCTACTCTCCCTCCAATCTTCAAATTGCCGTCATATACTGACCTCCGGGCTCTGCCACTACCATCTTTAACCAAATCTCCATCTGGCTTCTTCACTTTCTCTCTACTGACATTCCCACCATCATCATGGGTGACTTCAATATCGCTACTGACACCCACCAGCCAGCGGCCTCCAAACTCCTTTCTCTTACCTCATCCTTTGGATTTACTCAGTGGTCCTCCCCAGCCACCCACACAGACAGACATACACTAGACCTCATCTTCACCCACCTCTGTTCCCTATCTAATCTCACAACCTCCCCCTCCCTCCTATCTGACCACCATCTACTCACCTTCTCATCCTTGTCCTCCTCACCAGTCCCCCATATCCAGCCACTAGCTCATCCTCGCAGAAATCTCGCACACCTAGACATTCACAGACTCTACGACTCTCTTCTCCTCCTGTCCTCTATATCTTCACTCCATGACACAGACAGTGCCACTGCTTTCTACAATGTCACCCTCACATCAGCCATAGACTCAGTCGCCCCTCTCATTCATTGCAAGAGGCGACGAATCAATAGGCAACCCTGGCACAACAATCTCACAAAAAAACTCCGACAAGTATCCAGGGCTGCGGAGCGGCGTTGGAAGAAAACGCCTGCCAGACGACTTCACAACTTTCAAACAAGCTACACTTGCCTTCAAATCAGCCCTCACCTCTGCTAAACAGACCTACTTCACAAACCTTATATCTTCCTTATCCTACAACCCCAAACAACTGTTCAGCACTTTTAACTCTCTCCATCACCCACCACTTCCCCCTCCAACCTCCCTAATCTCTGCTGAGGACTTTGCTACATACTTCAAAAATAAGATTGACCAAAAAAGGCAAACCTTTATCGCTCCACCACCCCAACCACTCCATAGACCAGACCTCTGCCCTTTCCTCATAACCTCCCTCTCCAACATCACTGAAGGAGAGCTTACTTGTCTCTTATCCAAATCACACCTTACCACTTGTGCACTTGACCCCATCCCTTCCCACCTCCTTCCCAACATCACTTACACGCTCATCCCAGCCCTAACCCATCTCTTCAATCGATCACTATCTTCTGGGACCTTCCCCTCGGCTTTCAAACATGCCACCATCACGCCCATCCTCAAAAATCCAAACCTAGACCCGACTGCTAAGACGAGCTACCGCCCCATATCGCTGCTCCTATTTGCTTCCAAACTCCTTGAGCAACACGTCCATGCTCAACTTTCCTCCCACCTCTCATCTAACTCTCTCCTTGACAATCTACAATCTGGTTTCCGGCCCCACCACTGCACCGAAACTGCCTTAACCAAAATTACCAACGACTTACAGCCAAAGCTAACAGACAATTCTCCATCCTCCTCCTTCTCGACCTGTCCTCTGCCTTTGACACAGTCGACCACTCCCTCCTACTTCAGATTCTTTCTTCCCTTGACATCAAAGACCTTGTCCTGTCCTGGGTTGCCTCATACCTTGCCAACCGCACATTTTGCATTTCCCACTCCCACCCGACCTCCTCATCCCTCCCTCTCTCTGTTGCAGTCCCACAAGGCTCTGTTCTGGGGCCTCTACTTTTCTCCATCTATACCCTTGGCCTTGGACAACTCATACAGTCCCATGGCTTCCAGTACCACCTGTTCACTGACACTCAGATCTACCTCTCTGGCTCAGATGTAAATTCTCTGCTGTCCAGAATTCCAGAGTGTCTGTCAGCCACATCTTCCTTCTTCTCCTTTCGCTTCCTAAAACTCAACATAGACAAAACCGAACTCATCATCTTTCCTCCATCCCATCTTTCATCTTCACCACCTGATCTATCTATTATGGTAAATGGCATTATGCTCTCTCCCACTCCTCAAATTCGCTGCCTTGGAGTAACGCTTTGTTTCTGCCCTGTCCTTCAAACTACACATCGAAACTCTCGCCACCTCCTGTCGCCTCCAGCTCAAGAATATTTCCAAAATACCTCCTTTCCTCAGCCCTTAATCTACTAAAATTCTTGTACATGCCCTCATCATCTCCTGCCTTAACTACTGCAACATTCTCCTTTGCGGCCTCCCTGCTAATACTCTTGCACCTCTACAGTGTGTCCTCAACTCTGCTGCCCGACTAATCCACCTCTCTCATCACTACTCTCCTGTATCTCCCATCTGCAAATCCCTCCACTGGCTCCCAATTCCCCAACGAATCAAGTTCAAGTTACTAACACTGACCTACAAAGCCGTCCATAAACTGTCTCCTCCCTATATCTCTGAACTAATCTCACACTATCTTCCCTCACATAACCTTTGATCCTCCCAAGACCTCCTCCTCTTCTCCACACTTATCCGTTCCTCACACAACCGACTCCAAGGTTTCTCCCGAATATCCCCCATCCTCTGAAATTCTACACCCCAACACGTCCGATTATCCACCACACTCGGATCCTTCAGATGGAACTTGAAAACCATCTCTTCAGGAAAGCTTACAACCTGCAATGACCGAGCGCAACCTCACCGCCACCGGAGCTACCACTTCTCCACCACCAGATCTGCTGCAACCTGGACCTACTGTTTCCTCCCCATTGCCCTGTAGAATGTAAGCCCGCTAGGGCAGGGTCCTCTCCCCTCTGTATCAGTCTGTCATTGTTAATTTGTCTACTGTAAACCAGATCTATAATTTTGTATGTAACCTCTTCTCATGTACAGCACCATGGAATTAATGGTGCTATATAAATAAATAATAATAATAAAATAATAAATCCTGGACTGCAATATATACTGTATATACTAAGCTTTTGCATTCCCCTTTATATGAAAATCTCAATATTTTTTTTTACTAAAACCACATAAATCGTGCAAATAAATGGATTGATCCATTCTGGTCTACTCTGATTGTGGTACTGTCACGTGTTGCCTGCTCTGCAGTCCATGTGAAAAGTTCTGCAGTAGTTTAAATGGGAGTAAATTCTCTTTGGCACATTCAGTGTTAATGTCAGGAGCTGCTGCTGTCTATGGTTTTATGACTCTTCAGGCGCAGGTGAGCAGCTGCTGGGTGTGTCGGTTGATGTAGCTGTCACTCCCCTAGCTTTAAATAGTTCCCTTTCCACCTGCAGGTGTCGCTGATAGAGTTTAGTGTCTGCAAGACCTGGAGCTGAGAAGACGTGTGTGCTTTGTGCTGAAGCGTTCTTTGTGTTTTCTTTCTGTTGGGAGTTGCTGTGCTTCCTGGTCCATGGGTGGAGGTAAGTGGTTCTTGACCTAGGGCTGATCATTAGCAAAGGGCAAAGCAGGTGGGCCAGATGTCTTCACCATCAGAGGTAATACTGGAAACAGAGTGACTCAGGGACCCCCAGTGTAAGGGTCAGACTAGCTCCCCTGATCGCCTTTCGCCCATCTTATAATCCTGCTTGCTTCCTTTTTCACTTTGTAGAACAGTATCAGTGGTTGTGGACACTGGAGCTAACGTGTAAAGGATTCAGTGATACCTGTTCCTTATATTGATATGCAAACCCTTGGGTGTTTCCTGTGCTATATAACACCTGGTGTGGTTATAGTTTACTTAGATACAGAGATAGGTTCAGTGCAAAATCTTAATAGGTATTAATCAGGAAAATAACACAATAAATTTGTTTAACCCTTTGGCGGGATGTCTATTTATAATTAAAAATTTTGTAGCTGGATATGTTTATGACACAATATATTTGATGAAGTGTCCTCCTCACCAAGGTACCTTTGGATTGGTACGGTCCTTACTGGATGTAGCCTGTAAACGTACTAAGAATTAGACTTTGGTATATCTGTAATCCCCTATCTACTTGGTGTAATTTATCGTGTCTTACGTCTTAGAAGGCTGTGTTACTTTCAGTAATAATGTCAGGTAGGCTTTATTGCTTCTTGTCACGTACCCACTCCTCAGCACGTGACTTGGGGTTGCACCTGCAAGGGTTAATCTATCTCCTCTCACTCAATCCAGCACTCGACCTCTGTCCTATGCTGAACGGGAGCATCAATCACACCCCGACTGACACCGTGCACCCCGCTTCACACACGCTGCCACCACTTACCAACATACGGGTGGTAAGTCCCTGAAATAATACTGTCAGCCAATCACCAGGATCACACACTTCTTAGGGCTATGAATCCTTTTAGAACATACAAGGTTTCAGCTTATTAAAGTTTTAAGCTTTAATATAAAAGTACAGTGCGTACAATAAAAGATATAAAAATAGAAATAATACAATGACATAGACATATGCAAACAATGAAATAAAAAGGAGAAACTTACAGAAAACTAAACTTTGCTTCTGTGTTGCCCGATGGGGAGAGCAGGAATAAATGGAATGATGTTCACAGCAGCTTTCACCGACCCATCACTGTGACACGGCCCTGTAGCTGTGTGAGTCCAGATATAGACCCAGACTGGAGGTCAGATTTCTAGACCGGCCTTCTAGTTTAACATTCTAATTCTTGGCCTATGATTGGACGATCACTCATTTAGCCATGCATAGATTATGTTTTAAAAAATGTTCTTTGTCTTCTCATTTCCCTCCAATTCTGTGGGTCTGTTTGAAGCTAACTATCTGAGATGGTTTCTCTGTTATCTATGATCCTCTCTTTGAAGCTTTCTATGTGTGTGATTTTTGTCACCCTCTGCTTTTCCATCATGGCTCCCTGGGGAGACTAGAGTCAGTGTGACTGCTAGGTTTGTGTGTGCTTATATATATCAGGTTGTGACCTCTCCTGGATGGGCATGGTATTTAACCCCCTCACTGGTCTAGTGTCCAGTCCCTGCGATACATATTTGCTACACTTCTCCTAGTGATTATACCTGTAATATTTGAGGACAAATGTTATAACAACTTCTGCACCTATTATCTACCACCTGTTCGTATGGTCTTGCCTGTGGTAGTATCTGTATGATCCCTTTGCCTGGATATGTTGCTTGCCATCTGGTTCTTCTATTATGCCCTTAAGTCTGTGAACAGATATATCATGAGTAAGGTGAAAGATCAGCCTAAAACTACACGGGGGGCTGAACTTGTTAATGATCTCAAGGCAGGTGGGACCACTGTCACCAAGAAACCCATTGGTAACACATTACACCGTAATGGATTAAAATCCTGCAGTTCCGCAAAGTCCCACTGCTCAAGAAGGCACATGTGCCGCCCATCTGAAGATTGCTAATTAACACCTTGGGGATTGTGAGAGTGATTGGGAGAAAGTGCTATGGTCAGATGAGACAAAAATTAAGCTCTTTGGCCTTAACTCGCTGTGTTTGGAGGAAGAGAAATGCTGCCTATGATCCAAAGAACACCATCCACACAGTCAAACATGGTGGTGGAAACATAAGGTTTTGGGGGTGTTTCCCTGCTAAGGCCACAGGACTACTTCTCTCCATCAATGGGACAATGGATGGAGCCATGTACTGTAAAATCCTGAGTGACAACCTTCTTCCCTCTGCCAGGACATTAAAAATGGGTCGTGTCTGGGTCTTCCAGCACACCAATGACCCAAAACATACAGCCAAAGCAACAAAGGAGTTGCTCAAAAGAAGCACATTAATGTCATGGAGTGGCCTAGCCAGTCTCCAGACCTTAGTCTCATCGTAAACTTATTGAGGGAGCTGAAGCTCCGAGCTCTCAAGCGACAGCCTCAAAATCTCAATGATTTAGGCTGGCTTCACACTGCAGTTTTTTCACTGATCAGTGTCCATCCAGTTTGTGTGCCAAAACCAGGAGAGGAACCAGGAGAGGAACTTGCAGAGAAAAATTATAATTGAAAGATTGACCCCTGTTCTGAGTTTTGGAGACACTCCTGGTTTTGACACACAAACTGGATGGACACTGATCAGTGAAAAAACTGCAGTGTGAAGCCAGCCTTAAAGATGATCTGCAAAGAGGAAGGGACCAAAATTCCTCCTGACATGTGCACAAATCTCATTATCAAATACAAGAAACGTCTGACACCAAATATTAAGTATTGTTTGCCAGAGGGATCAAATACTTATTTCTTTCTGCAAAATTCAAATACATTTATATAATTTAGACAATGTGACTTTCTGGATTTTAATTTTGATATTCCATCTCTCACTGTGAAAATGAACCTACCCTTAAACCTGTTCATGCCTTTGTCAGTGGGCAAACTTACAAAATCAGCAAGGGATCAAATACTTATTTCCTTCACTGTATTCTCAGTCTGTGGATAATAATCCAAATAATCAAGTGAGTGATGTAGGGAGGTTCTTCAGAGTCAGTGTGACTAAATTGATTGATCTGTGTCATATTGCAGTAACAGAACCTTAATATCAGCGTTTTTTACTTTTTTATTTTATATTTATGTTGCAAACAAGGAGGCAATTAAAATTCCACTGTCCTAATTTTGCTAGTATACAAAAGATCCACTCAGCCAGCTCTCCACTGTGTTTTTCACCAAAAGCTTTGGATTATCATGAAGGGTATGGGTGTGCCGCACCATCTGATCAGCCTCATCGGGAACCTTTACATTGGCCAAGAAGCAACAGTCCAAACGGACTCGGCACGGTTCATAGTAGAGCGAGGCGTCAGGCAGTGTCAAGATGGAAGGATGGAACATGGGACTGATACTCAACACAAAGAAGACAAAGATAATGAGTACTGTCAGGTATGACGGGGACACATGTGAGATGGACAGTGACGAACTGGAAGTCATAAAGGACTTCACCCTACTGGGATCAATGATCACTCAAGATGCCGTGACGACACCAGAAGTCAATAGAAGAAAAGCTATGGAGAAATCAACAATGAAGTCACTGGACGAGGTCTTCACATCAAGGAACATTTCACTGGTGATGAAGACACGGCTCGTACATAGTCTGGACTATTCTGTAGTAACATTTCACTGGTGATGAAGACACGGCTCGTACATAGTCTGGTCTATTCTGTAGTAACATTTCACTGGTGATGAAGACACGGCTCGTACATAGTCTGGACTATTCTGTAGTAACATTTCACTGGTGATGAAGACACGGCTTGTACATAGTCTGGACTATTCTGTAGTAACATTTCACTGGTGATGAAGACACGGCTTGTACATAGTCTGGTCTATTCTGTAGTAACATTTCACTGGTGATGAAGACACAGCTCGTACATAGTCTGCTCTATTCTGTAGGAACATTTCACTGGTGATGAAGACACTGCTCGTACATAGTCTGGACTATTCTGTAGTAACATTTCACTGGTGATGAAGACACGGCTCGTACATAGTCTGGACTATTCTGTAGTAACAAATGGATGTCCAACCTTCAAGATAAAGGAACCAGACAAGATGAATCAATGCCTTAGAAATGTGGTGCTGGAGAAGGATGCTATCAATAGCATGGATGGCAAGAAGAACTAAGGCTAGGGTCACATTAGAGCCATGGATGTGCTAAAAGCTAGCATTTTTGCAATGTGCAAATGTTGAAAAATGCTAGCGTTAAGGCATCCAAAGGCAGGGGCTGGCTGGCAAATATCGGCCTGGGGGACAAGCACACAGTAGTGGCCCATGTGCACTGAGCTTCAGGGGCAGGGCGGCCTCCCAGACCAACATGACGGATGGCCCCTAAACTGCTACTTGACCACTGGTCTGGGGGGCATCTGGTGCACTGCCCCCTGGGCCAGCCAGCCCCTGTCCATAGACTCCAATGCAATAAACACAGTGTCAAAGTGCAATGCTTTTGACACTATGCGTTTTTGCAAAAGCTCCCAAAAACACGGTGAGCAGCGTTTGCAAAAATGCGGTAAGCAGCGTTTTTTGGGGGCGTTTGCAAAAACGCATGTGTTTTTTTAACATGGGAGCCTATGGGAAATGCATGCGTTAACGCTAGCGCTAAAATGGCAAAAAATGCCATGAAAATGGCAAGGGCAAAAAACTGCTGACTAAAACGCATCCTTGCAAAGGACACTCCCTCCAAATGTGACCCTAGCCTAACACATCAATACTGGAACACATGAAGCCGGACATGTCACTGGAAGCAAGGATCACCAAGATACGACTTGTCTACACATCATACGAAGAGGGAAATCACTGGAGAAGGACATCATGGTAAAAAGAATAGAAGGAACAAGGTGAAGAGGAAGATCAGTAACCCAATGGCTTTATACTATCAAGATTATTGCACGGAAGACCCTGGTGGACCTATCTAGGCTTGGAGAAGACCCTGGTTGACCCATCAAGGCTTGGAGAAAACCCTGGTGGAGCTACCTAAGCTTGGAGAAGACCCTGGTGGACTTATCTAGGCTGCACAAGATCGATCGTCCTCCAGAGTGTTCATCAATCAAGTTGTACTCGATGCTTAAAAGTCCAGACCCAGGATTGTGCACCAAGAGTGACGTAGGCAAAATTGATAACCAACTGCCATGGATGATCGGACAAGACATTGGATGAGGCCAGAGCACATTGAATCCTCATCTCTACCCATAAGATGCTGGTGATGTGCTGACATAGGAAAATATCTAGTGTCGATTACAGTCTAAAAATTGACCTTACGAAACCTGGGACCACAGGTCAGAGATGATCACGGCATCTTTGGAAAGACAAAAATACTAGTAATTTGTAAATGATTATGTAAGAACACGAGTGAAGGTAACTTCAAAGTAGAATAAACTGTGTAAGGGGGAGCAGAGAGTAAAAACAAAGAAAACTTTAATGTTATAGCATTAAAAGGGGAACTCCGGGAGATACAATAGTGTTTGTACTGCCCCTGCCCCTCCTACATGATGAAGCAGAGCTGGGCAATACAGTTGTAGAATCTATGGATTAATAAAATCATATCTGCTCCTCAGCTCTCACCCCTCCCTTCAGGGACAGAAAAATTCATCATGTATAGTGCTAAAGTTTCAGTGGACAAGAATCTACCAAGTTGATATGGGGGAGGGGAGACCGTGGCAGTGCTGAATGTAATGCTTTGACTCTGCTCCTAGTCTGATACATGGCAGTACACATTCAGCCTCATGCAGCAGCAGTGACAGGAGGTGTCGGGGCATGGATCCAGGCAGTTCAGGGATCATCTTACATTACTGCCCCTTCATACTTATGTATGAATAGGGGGCGAGGCAGGTGTCTCCATGTTCACACTACAATCTTGCCCCTGATATACCATCCTATGTAATGTAAAAACAGGAGTGACCTCCCTTCAAATAGCAACCATGTCAGCAAGCAGATATAAATACATGCTTTTGTCGCACTCCCGGGCAGGGGTACTCGGAACCGAGCCCTCTCTTTGTCCAGTTCCAGGGCTGCGGGGTGAAAAGACAACGTGATCCGGCTCAGTGTGCCCAGGTGCGGCAATAAAAGGGGAAAGAAAATAAGGAAGAAAGGGGATTAATAGAGTTTTTGAAGAAAGAGTTTGTGACGCCACCCATGGGTCTTGGCCAATGTGGCCACCGCTGCTGTTCAAACCTCTGGGGATGATGGTGATAGCCGGGATAGTGAGTCCTCCACAGGTAGGGCTTTTTCCCCAGGGCAGGTGTAGGAAAGGACCTGTACATTCACCGCTGCAGCAGGGCTCAATGTCACTTATTGTCAGGCTGAGTCCTTCTGTGCCGCGATTCAGTCAGCGGCTCCGCAGATGAGCTCCTGCTGCAGATGTATAAACGAGTCTCACACAAACTTTGACCGGGTACTTTACTCCACAATTCAGTCTGCTACAACCAGTTCACACGCAGCTCCGGTCACCGGTTTGGCAGCTGGGACAGTTCACTAGGGGCACCCTCTTTCCAGTACCTTTCAGGCCTCTCAGTTCAATCCCGCACACATCCTCTGGACCAGCGGTTGCAGGCTTCTCATGGGGCTCCCTTCCGGGACTCCTAGCCCTGATATAACGGCTTTTTGATTGTTGTGCAGAGGATTGGGTCTGGGACATGAAAACCCTGTACCCTGCCGGTTAATCCATGGTTGGGGGCCTGCAGCTTCCCCTGCCACATCAACAGGGCCTCTTCCTCAGTACATAGCCTGGGACCCGAACTGGCCATACGGTGGCACAGGCCGCCAGGTCCAGCTTATTCCTCTCTGGTGTTACAGTTTCACTGCTTTCAGGGTGTCTCTGCTTAAGAGTTCTTCCTGCTACACCACCCTCCAAGGAATCCTTCCCATCTTAGTGTTCCTGGGTTTTACTCCAGCTCCTCCACCCCTTTCCCGTGTTTTTTCCTGCTCTCCACCCTCCACTTAGCTTCCCCACTATCCCTTGCCTGACATGGAGTACTAGGTCTAGGGATTGGGGGATATGTTGAGTGTTGGTGCGGGGTGACTAGCTTACCAGTCCCAGCTGCTGTACCTCACTGTGGCCACCGGTCCGCAGGGACGCCACACTGTGATCCTCTGCTGTACAATGATATGATGGTGTATAATGTGTGCTGTCATGTATCAGCCTAGGAGCAGAGGCAAAGCACTGCTTTGGTTGATTCAGCACTGCCATGGTCTCCCTTCCCTCTTATCAACTGGGTAGATTCCTGTCCCCTAAAGCTTTAGCACTATACATAACTGAATTTCTCTGTCCCCGAAGAGAGGGGTGAGAGCTGAGGAGCAGATATGATTTTATTGATTTATAAGCGATCTATAGATCCTAGAACTGCAGTGGATATCTCTGCTTCATCAGAGACAGTGCAGATATTTATCTCCCCTTTAATAATAGTTATTTGATTCATTGTGATTAATCACTTGGACGCCATGTCAACCACATAGCAGATAAAAAAAATAATAAAAAGTTTCCTCAAAGAAGAAAAAGTGAGCAGACAAAAAAGCCTAATGCGAGAAGATATAAAAGCCTTCTATTTGTTAATTCAGCTTCTATCATTTACTAGCGTCCCTAATCCATTATCAAGTTTCCTTCCCTCGCCATCGACTGAGCCAAGTGAGAATGCCACCCTGACAGAAGTAATTTCATAGGAGAGAAAATAAATAATCGGACTTGTCACGGCGGCTAAATATGAGTAAATTAACTATTATGCTGTGTGACTCTTACTGAATCACTCGGCCTCTTTTTTTGGGGAGGGGAATCGACAGCACAAACAAAATGATATTGTGCGGTGATTTATGTGACGGAGCGCGAGGCATTTTTCTTCTGACATAGTTTGTTTGTAACATAAAAAACATTAGCCTAAAATACGAGCCATCCGTCTTGTCGCATTCTTGTGTATCGTGGCATTTCGCAAAGCGATGATTAAGTAGCAAATGGCAAAGTATGTCACGGACCAGACAGTTTTACACCGTCGTGATAACTAAGGCTCGGAAAACTAGGCCAAAACTCTTGTACATCATAATCTGCGTAAACTCTCAACTCTAATTTTACTCAAAAATGTTCTCTACTTTAAAGTGAACAATCATCGGATTCATCCTGTCCAGACTGCGGAGAACAGGAATCACAGCCAGGTTGCACCATTGCAACGATCCAGAGAAATTGTTGGTTGTGATTAATCAAGGACATTTCTTGATCAAGAATCTGTAAAATCACTAGTGCATGCCCTCAACCTTTCCCACCTTGACTACTACAACCTACTGCTCTGTAGTCTTGCTTCTAGCACTCTCGCACCCCTACAAACTCTGCGGCCCGATTAATCTCCTCTAGTTATTCCCCGGCCTCTCCGCTTTGCCCAGACCATGGCATTAAAAACCATCCACAATGCATCTCCTCCATACATCTGTGACTTGGTCTCCCGGTACTTACCTCACACAACATCTGATCCTCCCAAGATCCCCTTCTCCCATCTTATGCCTTCTTACCACAATTGTATGTAAGACATCTCCTGTAAATCCCCCGTACACATGAACTCTCTACCCCAACATATAAGACTTTGATCCACCAAGCAACCTTCAAATGTATCCGGAAGACCCACCTCTTTTGACAAGCTTTCAACCTACAGCAACTCTCGTTCCACTACACAACTCCACTATCCATCCCTTTTAAGATGTGAACCCTGCCAGAAAAGGAAAGGTCCTCTCTCCTCACCCATTCCTTGTAGACTGTGAGCCCTCGGGGAAGCGTCTTCTCTCCTCATCTACTGCATCCTCACCCATCCCTTGTAGACTGAGCCCTCATGGGCAGGCTTCACTCTCTTACAGTATCCTCACCCATCCTTGGTAGACTGTGAGCCCTGGCAGGAAAGGTCCTCTCTCCTCACCTACTTGTAGACTGTGAGCCCTCGGGGCAGGGTCTTCTCTCCTCATCTACTGCATCCTCACCCTTTACTTGTAGACTGAGCCCTCATGGGCAGGCTTCACTCTCCTACAGTATACTCACCCATCCTTAGTAGACTGTGAGCCGTGGCAGGAAAGGTCCTCCCTCCTCACCTACAGTATCCTCACCCACTTATAGACTGTGTGCCCTCGTGGGCTGCATCCTGTCTCCCCATCTATTGTATCCTCACCCATCCCTGGAAGACTGTGAGAACTTGTGGGCAGGGTCCTTTCCCCTCAGATACTGTTTCCTCAATCATCCTTTTCAGCTGCAGGGACAGGACAACTAGTTGCAATTGAAGGAAACATGAATGCGGCCAAGCACAGAGATATCCTGGATGAAAACCTCTTCCAGAGCTCTGGACCTCAGACTTGGCCGAAGCTTCATCTTCCAACAAGACAATGACCCTAAGCCACAGCTACAATAACAAAGGAGCGGCTTCATCACAACTCTGTGACAATTCCTGACCGGCCCAGACAGAGCTCTGACCTAAATCCAATGGAGGATCTGTGGAGAGACCTGAAAATGGCTCCACCAACATTCACCATCCAACCTGACGGACCTGGAGAGGATCTGCAAGGAAGAATGAGAGGATCCCCAAATCCAGGGGGAAAACTGCACCATTCCCAAGAAGACTCAGCTGTACGAGCTCAAAAGGTGCAAATACTCAATACTGAGCAAAGGGGCTGAATATTTATCACCAATACTGAGCAAAGGGGCTGAATACTTATCATCAATACTGAGCAAAGGGCTGAATACTTATCAATACTGAGCAAAGGGGCTGAATACTCCCCAATACTGAGCAAAGGGGCTGAATACTTATCATCAATACTGAGCAAAGGGGCTGAATACTTATCACCAATACTGAGCAAAGGGGCTGAATACTTATCATCAATACTGAGCAAAGGGGCTGAATACTTATCATCAATACTGAGCAAAGGGGCTGAATACTTATCACCAATACTGAGCAAAGGGGCTGAATACTTATTATCAAAACTGAGCAAAGGGGCTGAATACTTATCATCAATACTGAGCAAAGGGGCTGAATACTTATCATCAATACTGAGCAAAGGGGCTGAATATTTATCACCAATACTGAGCAAAGGGGCTGAATACTTATCATCAATACTGAGCAAAGGGGCTGAATACTTATCAATACTGAGCAAAGGGGCTGAATACTCCCCAATACTGAGCAAAGGGGCTGAATACTTATCATCAATACTGAGCAAAGGGGCTGAATACTTATCACCAATACTGAGCAAAGGGGCTGAATACTTATCATCAATACTGAGCAAAGGGGCTGAATACTTATCATCAATACTGAGCAAAGGGGCTGAATACTTATCACCAATACTGAGCAAAGGGGCTGAATACTTATTATCAAAACTGAGCAAAGGGGCTGAATACTTATCATCAATACTGAGCAAAGGGGCTGAATACTTATCATCAATACTGAGCAAAGGGGCTGAATACATATCACCAATACTGAGCAAACGGGCTGAATACTTATCATCAATACTGAGCAAAGGGGCTGAATACTTATCACCAATACTGAGCAAAGGGGCTGAATACTTATTATCAAAACTGAGCAAATGGGCTGAATACTTATCATCAATACTGAGCAAAGGGGCTGAATACTTAACACCAATACTGAGCAAAGGGGCTGAATACTTATCATCAATACTGAGCAAAGGGGCTGAATACTTATCATCAATACTGAGCAAAGGGGCTGAATACTTATCATCAATACTGTGCAAAGGGGATGAATACTTATCATCAATACTGGGCAAAGGGGCTGAAGACTTATCACCAATACTGAGCAAAGGGGCTGAATAGTTATCATCATGTGAGATTTCAGTTTTTCTTTTTTAATAAATTTGCACGAATTTCTACATTTCTGTTTTTTTCAGTCTCGATTGGGTGCAGAGTGTACATGAATGAAGAAAAATGAACTTTTTTGAATTTACCAAATGGCTGCAATGAAACAAAGAGTGAAAATTTTAAGGGGTCTGAATACTTTCCATACCCACTGTACTGCAGGTGTCAAGTCTTGCCCTGTTTTGTGTCCTGGTTCATGCAGATACCAGGGTGGGAATCTAGCGTCTGCGCACTAGCAGTAATGCATTGCGAAAAATGCCGTTTGCTCTGTCCGCATTAGAGTAGAGCTAGTGTGCAGGCGCCAGATACCCACCCTAGTGTCTGCATGAACTAGGACACAAAACAGGTCAAGATCTGGCATCCGCAGTTCATGCACGTGTAATGCAGTCAGACGTTCTGCCCGCAGTAGGGCCGAGCTCAGGGCGCCTGCGCAGAGAGACAGGAATCTATGCAGGCGCAGAAAACGAGAGAAGAGGAGGTGCCCAGAAGAAAGAGGAGGCGGTAAAGATAGGACACAATGAAGACCTACATGACCCATAATTATAAATTTACATACAGGATGGGAATATCTATAAAGTAATTATTTAGTTGTATGGGAGGGGAGTGTAGGGGGATAAGAGCCACCTTCATATGATGGAACATAGGCACTACTGAAGTTGGAACTTTTTGCTTAAAAAGCAGAAAAGTGGCAGCAGGTTCACTGTAATGATTAAGGCGTATTACATCATACTACAGAATACATTTAAAGTATTTGAAATGATAATCTAACTCAATTTAACGATTAAAACTTAAATGTCAAAAGGACTTTGAGATAACAAGTTTAGGCATAAATATTTCAGACCATAAGGACGAACACATTATATACAATATCTAGAGTGGTTTTTCTCCTCAAATGACAAATTGTACTCATAGATATTATGGGACCATACTCTCTCCTATTTCTGATACACCGGTTTCACACCATGGCAAGATCAGGTCCAGGGCTGTCCGGTGTAAACCAGACAGCCCCGGACTCGATTTTGCAGTAATGCAGCCCTATGGGGCCGGATGGAGCCGGATTGCAGCTATCTACCATCCGGTTTCCATCTGTCCGGAAGGATCCACGAGAATTCGGATTTGTCTCCTAGACACAAAAACGTTGCTTGCAACGTTTTTGTGTCCGGGGCAAAAATAAAATTGGATCATCCCGGATCCTCCTAGATCCTGGGCGATCCGGATCTCCCTAAAATGGGGGTCTATGGCGCCAGATCGCCCTGGATCCGACAAAAAAATCGGATCTGGGAGCTGGACGCCGGGTGCTGCAGTTTAGCAGTGAGCGCTGCTAAACTTCAGCTCCACGAGCTGTCCTCTGCAGAGATTTCAGGACCTTGGGTAGCTCCCCACTAGCCGCGATCTTGAAATTTCAGCAGCTGCGGCTGCAATCGCCTGCATCTGGCTGCAAACTGGACCGGAGGGCATATTTGCCCTCCGGTTCTGTTTCACAATTGGGTCTGGGGTTGTCCAGACAGCCCTGGACCTGATCAGGCCGTGGGTGCTATTGTCTGCTTCCATTTTGTTGCTATTATATGTTTCATAACTAATAGTATGTGGCATATTATACAGAATGTCTAGGATTCCTTTAGAATCTTTCAAGTCCATGTGACAATAGAATCAATTCTGGAAAGTCACAATTTTTAAACAGGTTTGAGTTTCGCAAAAGTTTTGAGACTTTCTGAGGTTGTTAAGTCCAATATCTGGAGAAAACACTTTGATGAATCGGACTATTGTGTGAAGTTCACTCCCTTGACCGTCTTCTTCCACCTCCACTGCAGGTGATTGGCAGGTCTCTCGGTATTGAAGAGACCCATCAGTCACTTGAAGTGGCATTTTCTCTGAAATGTTAGAATGTTTGATAGGAAAATATACCTGGTTGCTGACAGTCTTTGATTATTGGTGCCCTAGATATAAGCCGCCTGAATCAACTGACAATTTCCCTCTCACCGTTTTTTTTTAAGGGCCCATAAGCTGAACCAACAAATTCCAAGACAGCATTCGACTCTGGTTTTTACAATGGTATCACTTGACTCCAGGGCTATGTCCAATGAGCTCAGGTTTTGCGGTCAGTCTCCCTCTTCATTGAACCGCATCATGTTTTGTATATGTCTAACTGCTGTTAGTTCTCTGGTCTTTTTATTGCCTTGACTTCCTGTTTTATTTCCGCTCAGGCATTTTCATTTCCCTGTTATGTGGGCCCTATCACATCTTGGGAGGGGCTATTTATACTCGCTATGCACATGCTTCAGTACTGGCTGGATTCCAAGGTGGATGGATGTTTGTAGTCCCAACATCTCAGTGTAGAATGATATTGTTGATGTATAATTTTTGCCTTTACCTGCAGTCACTGCCGGTCAGCGGCAACACTGCATTCTCCCATGGGTGCTGATGTCAGTAACCTTACATGACCTCACCGTTTGTGGGAAACCCAAGTCTGACTCTTCCCTCTATTATCACAATGCCTGTCAAGAGCAGTGAGGTCATGTAAAATTGCTGTGCGTGGTTTCTTGACCAAGCACTGGCCAATTTAGTAATGGGGGTGTCTTATAAATGCCCATGCAGCCATTATTAATCAATTTTGTCATTCACAGCTTACATCTACCCCATTAACCATTACCCTAATTGCCAATACCCAGGGCAATTGGGAAGAGCCAGGCAAAGCACCAGAATTGGTGCATCTAATGCAATGTGCCAAATCTGGGGCAACTGTTGACTTTTTTTAGGCTGTGAATGGCCCAATAACCATAGCTCTTCCCAGTCTGATAATACCATCCCCAGATGTCTGTTGTACCTGCGCTTCATATAACAAAAAAGGGGGGAACCCACATTTTTTAAAATTTTTTTTTTTTGAAGTTGTATGTTGGCCAGCCACATCCATGCTAATACCTGACATCGCTGTGATTGGGCCGGAGGTACCCACACCAAAAAAGCTTGCTGATTGGCTGCTCTACAAACTTTCAACAAGCTTTGTTCGGATGGCAAACTCAAACAGTTAGAAGTCTGTGTTTGGGTTTTAGCACCAGGCACTAGGTGTACGGTACAAACCTGGAACTTTACAGTTTGGATTCTCTTATCCCTAGTTACGATCTTGGAGACCTTTCTGAATCAAGCCGTAAAACTAAAAATGTGGTAAACTTTATAGGGTTACCGTGAACGTAATTAATTCTTATGGAGAAAAAAAATTGTAATTTGCGACGACTCAAAGGATTTTGGAGTTGGAGTTTTTAAGACCATCTCAAGTTTTATTATTTATTTTTTTACTTTAAGAAATACCATACAATAGTCCATTGAATTTGCCACAAACTTACACACCTTCCGAAGGCTTAAAAAAAATCTTAAACCCATCTCTTCTCTGTCCTCCAGATAAGTGTCCCATCACCGCCAGTCTCTCAACTTGCTCATCTATCTGTTATGTTCTACTACTTTTGGGTCTTCGGCATTGCCGTTCTTCACGATACCATACACCAGAGGTCCTCAACTCCAGGCCTCGAGGGCCGCCGACAGTGCAGGTTTTCAGGATTTCCTTAGTATTGCAGAGGTGTTAATGTGATCATCTGCACAGTTGGTGATCACAACTCCTGTGCAATACTAAGGAAATCCTGAAAACCTGCACTGTCGGCGGCCCTCGAGGCCTGGAGTTGGGGATCCCTGCCATACACCATCAACTTGGGTGGGGTGTGATGCATGTCATTGATGATAAGTTTCACTACACTACATTTAGTCTTGTGGGGCTCAATGAAGATCATTATCATTAAGTATGTATGTCAGTGTTTCCCAAACTCCAGTCCTCACGGCCCCCAACAGATCATGTTTTCAGGATTTCTTTAGAATTGCACAGGTGAAGGAATCATCATCGAGGCATCACCTGTGCAATGCTAAAGAAACCCTGAAAACATGACCTGTTGGGGGCTGTGAGGACTGGAGTTTGGGAACCAGTGATGTATGTTGACATGACGGCATGGAACCTAATATAAAATGGCAGCACCGAAGGCCAAGAAGCAGAGGACCAAAGACAAGAACTGTTAGCATACTCAGCTATACTCGGTCCTTCCATTATTATAGCTTTCTTTACAAAAAACCTTTTGCAGATTCTTTAAGTGTAATGGCTCAACTCCAGGGCTATATCCAATCACCTCTTTCTTTGTGGTTAGTCTCTCCCTCCATTGGACCACATTAAGTTTTTCATCTGTCTAATGTCTGGGGCCACAAGGGACAGGGTACTCAGGTCTTGGGCGGTCGGGTGCGGGGATGTAACGGGTGGTTGGTGCCTGAGCCTGTGGCCTTGGGTGACAATGAAATGGGGTATATTTACAGGGATTAAAGTTATTGCCAGTCGTGACGCCACCTGTTGGGCCTCCGGGGTGATGGGCGGCAGCAAGGTGTTATGGCTCACTACAGGAAGAGTGGGTTCCCCTTGGCTGTAGGGTATGATGGCGGAATAGGGCAGCACAGTAGGAATGGGGTAAGCATAGTCATTGTGGTGTGGGACAGGTTGAAGAAGGGACACGCACACAATAAAATCTTTTTCGGTACCTTTTACTGATGTTCTTGCAGGTACATTCTCCGACTTGAAGGCTACACCTCAGGATTTCCACACCGAGTGGGGTATAGGCCTCCTTGTCCTGTTGCTTGTCCTGAAGCCTGGATGGCACGAAACCAGGCCTGACCTCCCGTGTCTCCACACCTGTGTTGCTGCACTGAGGGCACTCTCTCTTGGGCTACCACTATCTCTCCTGCGGTCCCTGGCTCTCAATTGTGGGTGCTGCGGGTGTCTGGGAAGCTAAGTCTCCACGGTGTGCTGCATTCTCTGCTGGGCTGATCTCTTTCCCTTTGCGCAGATTCGGTCTCCAGTGACCTGTGTTCTAGTGGGGTGAGCCGGTATGGCTCCTCTGCCCCCTCTGTAGTGTTCCTCGCCTCTGCCTTCGGCCCTTGCTATCTGGACCCTCACACTGGCTCTGGCGGTGCACTGGTCTCGGGCCTTGCATGGCTCCGGTGACCTGTTTAGCTCACTAGGCACTGAGCTGACCTTCACAGTTCTCCCAGCGACTGCACACTCTGGCTAACTCCGCCCCCAGCACCTGTATTTATAGGGGATCTGGCTTAACATCAACCACTTGGGCTCCCCCTACAGGCCTGGAGAGGAAGGTGTTGGATGTATGCGGGTACCAGATGTGGAAATCCCTTAGTGTACTAGTTGGTTCTGTGGCTTACCTGGTACAGGGCGCCACACTAACTGCTATTACTTCTCTTGTTTATCCTTTGCCTTGCCTTCCTGTATTATTTCCACTCAGGTGTGTTCACTTCCTTGTTTTGTTGGCCCTATCACATCTTGGGAGGGGCTATTTATACTCACCATGCATATGCTTCAATGTTGGCTGTATTTCAAGGTAGATGGATGTTTGTAGACCCAGCTCCTCAGTACATGATGATCTTGGTGAGGTATCACTTTTGCCTTTCCCTGCAGTTTGTTTCTTTGTTTCTCTTTCCAGCATTAGCCAATCTTGTTTAATTTGGGATTTAAAGAAATTCTACTTAATTCATACATCTATCTTGGCTTTCTTCCAGTTTTTTCCATCTTTCCTGAACTGCTATATTAACACATCTTTAACGCTGTATCTCACTCTCTGCCTGTGAGCACTTCTTTTATGTTCATTGGTGTTTTTTGTTATACTTTGTTAATAGTTTAGGGTGCATTTAAGGTCACTCAGGGTAAGCCAACATTGAGTGTGGAAACCATTGCGTTACTTTAGGGTGCCAAAGTCCGCAATCAAGCAGGGAAAAACAGGGTCAAGTTTAGGGTACTCCTAGTCTTAGTAAAATTGAGAATGGGTATGTGCGCACAATGTCTGGAATCTGTCTAAAAATGCACCACAAAAGTGCTGCAAAAAATTAACAAAGCGCACAGCATTGTAAAAATGTCATTGCTGTACACATGTTCCGTTTTTTGCATGCAAATCTGCAAACAGTTAAAAGGAGGTGCATGATTGGTCTTCAAATAGCTTCCACTAAGAAAAAGACTGTTAGCACTTTCCTGAAGTGGATTTACCTAGAAAAACCCATTGGCTCCACTGATGGAAGAAAGACGTTGGCCCTGATTCATCAAGACCGGCAATTTTCTCACTAGTCCTGATGAGGAGGTGTTCTGCATTCAGGTGCTCCTGATTCATGAAGTGGTGCACAAGCACGTCTGATGAGTGACACGTATTAATGTCCTCCATGCTAGACACATGGAACCCCACTGGTAGTCACAAATTAGACAGGCCATGGTGCCACACCCCCGCCGCACCCTGTTCCACCCCAACTCCACCCATCTCTGTCCATTTTGGCATAGCTAGGGGCAGTGACGTAACTTCATGCCCAGGGGCCCCGATGCGAAAGCTCCAATGGGGCCCCCAATTATTGAAAACCTTTAATAGTATTAGTCTTTTTCTATAGTCCAAAGGGAATTTTGGGGCCCCCTAGGCTGCAGGGCCCAGGTGCGATCGCAACCCCTGCACCTGTTGTAGTTACGCCCCTGACTAGGTGAATCTGGCTTGAAAATGTGAAAAAGTTGCAAAATCTTAGCACAATTCCAAAATTGTTGTGGCCTCTCAATACACTGGAATTCTTGCGTTGATGAATCAGGGTTGTTGTGTGCACATTCCTTAAAGCCTTCTCTTTCTCTTTCAGAGCAATGTTTCCTTCTACTATTACAGAATGGCCATGTTCACCATCACATCAAATCTTTACCCAAAGAACTTAAAAGGGAACTTCGGAGAGATAAAAACAAAAACTGTACTGTCCCTGCCCTTCTACATGATGGCACAGAGCTGTACACTACAGTTATAGGATCTATAGATCGCTTATAAATCAATAAAATAATATCTGCTCCTCAGCTCTCACCCCTCCCTTTTGGGGACAGGGAAGTTCAGCCTCACACTGCAGCACTGACAGGAGGTGTGTCGGTGGCGTGGACCCTGGAGGCTTCAGGATCATCTTATATTTGTGCCCCCTCATATGTCTGTATAAACAGGGGGCGTGGCCGCCAGCCCCATGGTCACACTAGAATCCTGCCCCGATATAGATTCTGTGTAATGTACGAACAGGAGTGTTCTCCCTTCAAATATAAATACATGCTGTGATCTTCTGCTGTACAATGATATAAAGGTGTATAATGTGTGCTGCCATGTATCAGGCTAGGAGCAGAGGCAAAGTACTACAATAATTGATTTAGCACTGCCTTGGTCTTCCCTCTCCCATATCCACTTTGTAACTTCTTCTCCCCTGAATCTTTAGCACTGTGCATGACTGAATTTCTCTGTCCCCTGAGGGAGGGGGAAGAGCTGAGGAGCAGATATGATTTTATTGAATTATAAGTGATCTATGGATCCTAGAAATGTAGTGCCAGCTGATGGTGCGCGGTTGGAATACCAAGAAACAAGTTTATTTTTCACATGGGATAAAGCCACCAAAGCACCACTGGATAAAATCAATAGTGAAGCCGATGTTGAAAAATAAGTTGCACTTCTGGCTGAAGGAGAACCCAAACTTTTTCTTCAACCCTCATAGCTTTATAAAACTTTTTAAATGGACGATTTGCAAATTGTTTTGAAAAATTGCTCTATTTTTCTGAGGTCGGCAAAAAAAATATTAGTTTTGGATCTGGTCCTGGTTACATAAGTTTCTTTCTTTCTTTGCCCATTCTGTTTTATGGCGCTTTGTATTAACACTTTTAAAGAACATCATTATCTGGAGAAGTCCATAGGGAACCCAAAGGTCTCAATAAGGCTTTAATGAGGTCATTTGGCTCTAAAGACATTGGTCAACGTATCAATTATTCAGAGGTCTTCAAAGTTACTTACTGAAAACTCCTCAAGTTTTGGCTCCCGGACAACATTGCAGGAAATCTTATTATGAATTCATAGCTATAGGAAGAATGTATGCACAATTACAAGATATTTCAGTCTGGTGGGCCGTTTAGCTGAGAAAATGTAAACTTGATTATATTCGGTTAAATATTACAAAGATGGAGGTGAAGAAGGACAATTCTATATTATCAAATTTGGACAAGAACCCCTGAAAAATGGATAGTGAATATTTTCCAAGACGGTGTTCTTAGCCTAGATTGGTCCAACAGGGTCTTCTCCAAGCCTACATAGGTCCACCAGGGTCTTCTCCAAGCTTAGATAGGGGCCAATACAGTCTTCTCCAAGCCTTGTGTCAGGACTCTGGATCTTCTATTTATCTTTTGTGCACTCTAGCCCTTTTTCAAAATGGTGTCTGCTGCTTCGCTCCTATTCATGTGATCCTCCTTCCCTGCCTTGATAAACCCTAGTTTCCCTTCTAGACAAATCTTGAGTATTCTGCTTGCATCCCTAGTTGTTTGCTTCTCAAGATTGCTGCTTCTCCTCTAGTAAGTCCAGTTCAATTATTTCCAGCAACCTATCATGCTCTCAGTGACACACGTGCAACTTGATGTTTGAGTTTTTCAGCATCTTCCTCAGCCTGCCAGCCCTGCTCATGTAAGCCCTGCCTGCTCTTAGCAACTTATTGTTATTAAGTGTGCGGTAGCTGTATTCTGGATAGTTTGGACTTCTTAAATCTCACTGCTCTGCACTGGTTTCAGGACTCATTTTCATAGACTTACCTAAACCAGGCCCACTGGGTGTGGACTGTGTTTTATACTAAACTGTAACTCCCAGTAAGAGCTTCTTTCGAGATAATTTCCTTGACAGTATTTATGTGGATGAAATATTTCTAGCGACTTTTGTCAGTGTGTATGTCTTGAACTTTACTCACTTGCTGCACTTCACTTATTTTCAATCACCTGTGTAAAATACAGACTTTCTCGCCATAACCTTGTTCACTTGAGTCATTGCCTCTAGCTAGAGATTTCTGAGTGTTCCGTTATAATTATTACACCTTGATAGGTCCAACAGGGTACAACAAGCCTAGATAGGTCCTCCAAGGTCTTCTTCAAGCCTAAATAAGTCCAACAAAGTCTTTCCAAGCCTATACAGTTCCACCTAGGTTCTTCTTCAAGCTTTAATAGGTCCAACAGGGTCCTCTTCAAGCCTAAAAAAGTCCATCTGAGTCTCTCCAAGCCTAGATAGTTCCATTGGGGTCTACATCAAGCCTAGATTGGTCCACCAGAGTTTTCTCCAAGCCTAGATAGGTCCACCACGGTATTCACTAGGCCAAGATAGGTCCATCATGGTCTTCTACAAGGCTAGATAGGTCCATCAGGGTCTTATCCAAGCCTAGATAGGCAAATTATCGAGAGAGTATGAAAAACCCGGCACTGACCTTTCGCTCCACCTGGAACCATGAGGTGAGGATAGAGGCACGTTCAGCTACACAGCATGAGATCAAGCGAAAGTCCACATAATGAGCGGCACTCGTGCTTCTTAGATAATTCCGACTTTATTCATCTAGTTGCATGTTACAGGGAAAAGTGCTTATGGGGAGGGAGAGGCTGGAGGCTGACGGCAGCCGTTTTGCGGAGACTTCCGCTTTTACAGGCTCTACACAGGATCACTGACACCACCTCTATATGGGTGGTAACAGAGTCTCCCAGGTGAACTTAATTAAAAACAAAGATGATTAACATTCATAAAATCTTACAGGTAACGTATAGTTTAGGACTAGCAGTGGAAGCAACAGTGGTATAATTCACATAACTCTAAAAAATCACAAGCAAAAATGAAAACTATATCTTACAATGGCTGGTGCTGGAAACGCAATGTCTAAGACATGTCTAGTTGCTCAAACACATACCTTGGCCTCCAGCCTCTCCCTCCCCATAAGCACTTTTCCCTGTAACATGCAACTACGATGAATAAAGTCAGAATTATCTAAGAAGCACGAGTGCCGCTCATCTATCTGGACACAAGCCTAGATAGGTCCATCAGAGTCTTATACAAGCCTAAATTGTTCCACTAGGGTCACCTCCAAGCCTAGATAATCCACCAGGATCTTCTCTAAGCCTAGAAAAGTCCATCAGGATCTTCTCCAAGCTTAGATAGGTCCACTAGGGTCTTCTCCACTGTTATCTTTATAGTATCAAGCCATAAGGTTGTTGATCGTCCTCTTCATCGTATTCCTTCTATTCTTCTAACCATGATGTCCTTCTCCAGTGTAGGAGATAAAATAAGTGATCCGGTGTAGGTAGGTTCTTCTGTAAAAGCCTTTATTGATTGATGTAAAAACAGCTACTGGAAGATGTAAATCACTTAGTATACAGAGGACTACAGTCAGGGTCGCGCCATCCACTGGACATGTTGAGCCTTTTGGCTCAGGCAACAAGGAGGCAGGTGAGCGGCAGCGTTGCAGGGGGCGGAGCCTGCACACTGTGGCCTCCTGTCTCCTCTGTCTCCCGGCCGCCGGCTTGCACCGCACCAAGGTGACGTCGCCTCCCCTCCTAACCCGCCACCAGTGATAGCCCCCTTTGGCTCACAGTGTGAATTTTTATTGTATGGCAACCAACCTGCCAACATAGGGTGTTAAGTAAATAAGTAATAAAAAAAAACATGTGGGTCTTCACTGCATTTTTCTGTCCAGCCCAGTGATAGCAGACAGCTGTGAGCTATCATACTTTGATGCCTAATTTAACCTTGACTAGCACAAAAAATGTGTGGGCTTTGCCATATTTTTAATGGCCAGCCAAGGTAAAACTAGGCAGCTGAGGGCTGGTATTCTCAGCCTGGCAAGGACCTTCCTTATTGGGCCCCCCACCTTATAGAATAGCAGCCCACAGCTCCCCCGAAAATGGTGCATTCATAAGAAGCGCCATTTCAGGCACTTTACCAGGCTCTTCCAATGGCTCTTCTGGGTAATAAGAGGTTAATACCAGTTTTGTATTTTCAGCTAGTATTAGCTTGAGATTCTTAATGTCAGGCCAAGTTAGTCCCAGCCATTAATAATCTCACATAAATGGTTAAAAAAGACACAGCGCAGACAAAAACCATTTTATTCAAAATAAAAATACAGAGACAAGGCCCCCTCCCCGCCCTCATACCCCATTCATACTCCTCTGCAACGTCTTCTTCATTGGAGGTGTGGCGCTCCACTGGTCCGGATGCCACATAAGGGTACTGCACCCAGATAAGAGTGTGTAGTATTTCTGTAACTGGGGAACTGTAATGTCGCATAAGGGACCACAATACTCATTCACACACACCCTAGAGAAAGGGACGGTGGGTGGACCAGCTGAAGGGAGAGCCCAGTCCCACGGGAGTAGCTCAGAAGGGCAGAAAAGTATGTGGGTGGGAGGAGAGTTAGGCAGTCAGAGAACAATTGGAGTCAGTCAGTGAGTTGGAGAGCTTAGTTGAGGAGTGAGGAGTGCAGGGCGGCGGAGAAGCCATTAGGACAGAACGAGATCATAAGGGCACCAGGTAGTGCGGTAAACCTGAATCCAGACCCGATACGTCTACTGACCAGAGGGTTCTGTCCCAGAACAGAGGACCAGCTCTGAGCACTGTGCGGGAGTCTAACGCCGAGCTGTCGAACCAGATACCCGAGCTTCTAGAGGAAGTCGTGGCCAAACACCCTTAAAAAGGCACCGTATAGGGAAGAGTCCTCCACAAAGGGGCCCGTAGGAGCTGGCCCGAGGCTCTGTGCGCGGGAGCGCTTCAAGGGAGACAAGGAGAGAGCGCAGTGAGGGACTGGAAAGGAATGGCAGGCACACCACCGAGGGTCCAAACTGAGTCATCCTGGATCCCTGGTGATTACCCAGGCCAGAAAGACCGAAAGACTCTACCATCTGTGCACCTGTCTGAAGTACTGCCAGAAAAAACCCTTGTAGAGTTAAAGACTGTGTGACGTACTTTATCTGCCCTGCGCCTGATGAGGACAAGTGACTGACCCGTGTGGTAAGCTGCCTCCCTGTGTAAAAGCTATTCACCTTCACAACTGCCCTCCACTTTTGGGGAGCGTAACCATCTTGCTGCTCCATTATCACGCCGGAGGATTGTCACGCAGCACCGGTAACATTACTGGAACCGTAGGTGGCGTCACAAAACACATTTATTTTATTTTTAATGACTATTTTCCCCTTTTTTAAACGACCTCGAAGGCCACAAGACCAGGCAACAGGCCCCAGTAACATCCCCCGTAAGCTCAACGCCCGGTTCCGAGAATCCCATACCCTGGGACGGGTCAGAGGCTATGGTGAAGAATACCTCATTCTGTCACCACAGCCTCAAGTCACTGAATGAATCAGTTGTGAGCTCAGTCCGGAAGTGGTGACTCACTGATGTCACCTTGAGGTCACCGTTCAGGTAACAATGGTACCCGCTATGATTAGTGGCCACCATTGTTACCGGAGCGGTGACCTCGGCGAGTCACCACACACCTGGAGCAGAGCTGGCAGTGACTGATGTGCGGAGCAGTTGATCTGGTCACCATAGTAATGAAGTCAGGTGAACAGATCAGCTGACACTCTCTGGTCAAGTGACACAATTGCTATGATGATCAGATCAGCTGACGCGCATGTCACTCACCATCAGTGCTGATGCGGAAGTGAGAAGGAATCGAGAAGATGGACCGCGCAAGTAAGCAGTGAAGACATGGTAAGATAGTCTGTGTTTGTCTGTCTATTGTGTAGGATAATGTAGAACACAAGCATTCGTGATTTGCACAAATGCTTCTGTCCTACGTTAAGCTTCACACATGTCCAAGCATTACCGAACGTTGACCAAATTTCCCGACGTTTAAGCAAAATGTTCGAATTCGAGGTGATGAATGGAATCGGCGGGTTCTGTCTGAATATGAAATTTGTGAAATGTTTGAGTAAAATTCACTCATCACTAATAGAGAGTAGTAGAGTATATGAAGCACATGAAGCGGGCAGCTCATTAGTTTCAGTGCAGGTAGAGAACAGAACATTATATACTGTATATTACAATGGAGAGCAGATGTTCTCCACCATAGACTGGTTGCTCCTGCGACAGCTGATTCACCAGGCGCTACTGTATTCACCCTGTTGGTGACGCCTGTGATAGAGGACATGTCAGATAGAAAATCTCTGGACAGTGCAGGCTGCGGCCATCGAATAAGGTTAGAGCGGCTGGGACCTGCTGTACATCAAGCTGACAGAGGGTGTGTGTGTTCTGTCCAGGAGAAGTCATTAGCTCCTGGATTAGCCTATTGGAAAGCACTGAACCCTAACAAATCTTCCAGTTTACTGCTGATGCTGCCAGATATAGCTTCTGCTTCCCTTGCTCAGTCTTTTGTTTGATCTCTTGTTATCATTGTTCCTTGTTTTGACATCGGCTTATGTTTTTTACAACTCTTATGGTATCTTCACACGCCTGCAATCTCGCCTGGCGATAGAGGCAATCTAACATGCGCATGCACGTTTTTCATGCGCGCCTCAGATCGCTGATGCGGCATCACAACCGCAATTGCCCCTGCAAAGTAAGGCAATGTTTCGCTCCGGAAATCGCCTCACGTACAGCAGAAGAATCCTGCCTAATCCATCTCCGCAATCTCAAAGGCAATGTGGGCGTACATGTTCAGCGCGGCGAAGACATAGGCGTGCCGCAGTGGTTTACACCGCGCCCCATACACGTTCATTGGACAACACAACAGCGTTCCGATATGGTCAGCCTGCTCTGGTAGGCTGGCTAATAATGACCCCATTGCCATAGTATGGCGCTGGACGGACAGTTTTCAAATATGTCAATTGATAGCCAATGGGAACACAGTAGCCACACCCGACCAATCACGTGTGCACCTACGGGAATCAGGCGACGTGATTCCTCACTACCCCATCACACGCCAACACAACATCGCCTTCGATGGCTGATTTCAAGCATCTCAGATAGGGAGGCGAGAGCGATTAGCGCAAAATTCCCACAACCCGCAACCTGAGGGATTTCCAGGCGTTGTCTGGCACATATCGCCTCAGGATTCCAGACGATATTGCGGGCCCGTGAAGTACCCATTATGATCCCATTTCGTCTTACGTGACCTTCGCTTTAGCTTGCTTTGCTGACCAGTCTGCCTCTGGTCGCACTCTGGACAGCGCCCTTGTAGAGTAGTAATCTTTTGCTCATTGTAAGTCCAGCTCCTACAAGGTTCAGGTTTCTGATCGCCAGAGGGCCTTGCCAATCTGTCCGAGGTTGCCTTTTTGTCTGAGGCTCAGGAGTTGTTACAGCAAAAGGTCATCAGTAGTTTCTATATAAAGGTTAAGACAGAATGTCTATTATAAGGCAACACAAACTATTCAATGTACATGCAGAGAGTAGCACAATACAGATAGAAACCAGTACAGTTCATATAGTACAGCCAGTGAAAACTACAGTTCATGTAGTAAAGGTAGAGATACAAAGAGTATATGTAGTATCATAGATAGTGTTACAGTACATATAGTACAGGTAGTGAAGGTAGAGATACAAAGAGTATATGTAGTATGGGTAGAGAGTGGTACAGTACATATAGTACAGGTAGTCAGCAGTATGTTTCATGTAATACGGGTAGAGAGCAAAAAGTACATGCAGTCGGTAGAGAATAGAGAGTAGTGCAGATCATAGAGTAAGGTAAGGATCAGAACAATATTATTATTATTATTATCATTATTATTATTATTTTTTTTTTACAGCACCATTGGTTCCATGGCGCTTTACATAAGAAGTGCGGGTAACAAGGACAAATGCAGTACATATGAACAATGAAGGCTTGCTGATACACGATGGGAGAGGACCCTGTCCAAAGGGGGCTCACAGTCTACAGGGGTGGGAGAGGACACAATAGGAGGGGAAGTGCCAAGCGGTGTGGTGGGCGGCCTGGAACTAATCATAGGTTGTAGCTTGTTGGAATAGATGAGTTTTCAGGTTCTTTTTGAAACTCCCAAGGGTAGGTGAGTGTCTGATGTGCTGGGGAAGAGAGTTCCAGAGTCTAGGGAGGCGCGGGAGAAGTCTTGTATGCGGTTGTGGGAGGATGAGATAAGGGGGAGGAGAGGAGAAGTTCTTGTGAGGAGCGCTACTGCCACCTCTTGCGCCTCGCGGTCTGCTCTCATAGAGGAAAGTTGTATGTCCGATCCGCGCTCCACCGCCGGCACACCCACTGCCAGGGCTTCTTCCATCTCCTGGCGGAGCCGTCCAAAGGCATCCCTCCAGTAGTCAGCATCCCCCTCCAAGGTTAAGAGGGATGCCGTTGCCGGGTCGCCCTGCGTGGCTCGGGTTTGCTCCTCAAGCACGGCACAATGTCTCTCCAACGGGGTGCTGCCATGCTGCCGGGTACGAAGGAGCCTTGTTGTTTCTGTCCTTCTCTTCCGGTTTGTCTTCTTATGGGCGGCCTCTCCCGGGGAACTTCCTGTGGGCCGCCCCCATGATTGATAGCAATCGGGGTGGCCACACTTTTTGGCGCCTCCGTCTTGGCCCTCCTTCTTCTAGGGGCTGAGGCACCCCCCCAGGCCTGCACATGGCGTTTAGTACATGGCTACGGCGCCATCTTGGGTCCTCTTGCAGTAATGGTAGGAACCCAATTTTGGCGCCAAGCAATGACAGAAAAAGTTTGTTTTAAGTCCAAGTCGAACTTCAAGGCGCACAGTACCCGGTGTTACCAGGCACGATATCCTGTTCGTGACACCAGAAAAAGATATGTTGAGCCCAGGCTTTGGGGTACTCGGGTGTCAGGCTGCAAAGGGTTAACGCTCCTGCCGTCACGGGGAGTAGTGGCCGCGCCTGACCCCGTGTCCTGAGCCTATCTTCCAAATAAAGTGGGATATATACAAAGTTTGTCGTGATGCCACCTGTAGTTTCTGGTGATGGGTCACCAGCGCTGCCACAGTCCGCCGGAGGTCGTTGGTAATGCGGCTAGTGTGGTAAAGTCCTCCACAGGTAGGACTGGGACCTCCGGGGCAGAGTTCCTGTAGAAGATAAAAGTAATTCACAAGGAAATGCAGCAGAGTCGAGTTCACTTCTCTCCCGTTACTTTACTGGAAACTTGAAGCAGTTTAAGTTGCAGTTTACAGTTCAGCATCAGTTGTTATAACAGGTAGCTAACGGGTGGCTGCAAATGGATTCCAGTTGGTATGATAGAACCCTCGGTGTGTGCCTTCTTTCCCGTCTGTTCCTTTCTGCTTCCTAGTGGTTGTGTGAAGCCTGGTGACTTGAAGCCCACCTGACCTCCTTCTTCTCTCACCCTTGCCGCCATCGGGTAACCTCTGCTGGCTAGCCGCCTGCTCCTTCAGCGGTGCAAGGTTCCCTCTTTTGCTCAGTGTGCCCGGGAGTATGTATACTCCACGGGACTCCGGATTCTCTGTGGTCCTATGGTATCCCACAGGTGCGGGCTCCGGTGCCCGGTAAACTGCCTGCGCATGGGAGCCCTTTCTCCTACTCCCTCTCTCCTTCTTGTCCCTCAGCCGAGAGACGTCAACCTCAAAACCCAGAGGTCCAAAGACCTCAGCTCCGAGCCTTAGAGGCCAAGCAACGCCTCCCTTGTTCCCCCTGGACGTGGTTTTTGTTCCCTCCCGGGTACCCTCCCACCATGTAATCTAGTGTGGGAGTGCTGGTTAATGGGTTCCACCTACCATCCTGGAATCCATCTGTAGCTTGAGTATCTGCACCTCTTTTACGGGTGAAGTAACCCTCTGTGACGCCTGCTTGGCGGTGCGCCACACAATTATTACAACATGGACTGACATTGATTAACTGCTGCAATAGAAAATTTTCAAACATCAGCTAAGGTTTTTTCTTAAAGGGATTATCCACTACTCGGACAAACCCTTCTCCCTCCCCATGTGCGCCCCCATAATAATAAAAGGGTCTATACTCACCTCCGGTGTCGGCGCGGATCACATTGTGAGAGCTCATGATTTGATACCCAAGCCCTGCGACCAATCACCCGGCCTTGTGGGAGAATTGCAATTCAAATGTTTTTATTTAATAAAATATAATATATTTTACTTCACTTACAGAAACAAATTCACTTGAGATCTTCTTTAAATCAATCATTTACTCTGTGGCGGTCTCTCAGGATTAGGATCTCAGCTGGTGATGGGAGAACTGGAGGACAGATGGCGCTTACATTAGAATATAGAAATCTTTATCCAAATGGCTTTAAGCAAAGTTCTTCTATGTATCTAAATTTTACAAGTGACTTTTTGCAGATTTTATCTTAATGCTAAATGGAATTACAGGCTTAGTGATTCCGCCTTTAAAGAAGCGACTCCGGGGAGCGGGTAATTCTTGCCTTACTTCTATCCACTTGTTTAGATTTTGTTGCAATAAATGCTTTAAATATCTCGCAAAATACCAGAAAAAAAGATATAAAAAGCTACATTTGGCTGCGCCGTACGCATCATACAGAATCTGAAAACGTCCTTCGCTCTAGAGTAAAATGCATTAGTTATTGGCCAGTACAATGGGAAATTTTGGTTTGTTGAAATCCTGGCAGCCAGTTGTGGAGACACCGGGGTCAGTGGCTGCTCTCGTCCACTGGCCCAGCCACCTTGAGAAAGACCACATGGCCCAGAGCTTATCCCATTGAACACCCAAACTCCTTAACCATGGGTGGAACACTACTCAAACAACACAGGGTGAGGGAACCACACAATGGTAAGACTTTATTGGCTCCCCAACAATCAAAGGCATATAACACATAAGCAACAAGAAAACACAATGTAACAAGCAACAATGTCCCACCCTTCAGCTGGACCGGCCACCTTTAGAAAGACAGCATGGACCATGGCTCACCCCATGGAATGCCCAAACTCCTTACCCAGGTGCAAAACACTACTCAGAAAACACAAGGGGAAGGAATCACACAATGGTAAATTTTTATTGGATCCTCAACAGTCAATGGCATATGACACATACCCAGCAAGAACACACTATGTAACAAGCAATAGAGTATCATCCTTTCACTGACTAGGGACTAGAATCTTTGAGCCTTTGGGGCTTCCAGGGCCAACTACCTCAGTTTAGCAGCTCCCTGCTTTTGGTGGGCACCCACTGAGAAGGGATAGCAGCAAGCTTAGGAAGCTGACCGAGCACAGCAAAGTCTGTAGCTAAGTGACCAAACTGTCCTAACCTGGGTATTTTAACTATTATATGATCTTCCAGCCAAATCCTAGGATCCTAGCCTGAAGTCATGTAGAATATGATCCAGTCTGGTTATCATCTAACCAGAACTGAAGCCTCAAGGCTGAGGCCATGAAGATATGATGTGATCCTGTAGTTGGAACTCAAGACCCTAGCTTAAAGTCATGTAAAATATGTCTACTGGTGACTGAAGCAAGTCCTTTTTATACTCCGAGCCTTCACCTCAGGTTATTGTGTTCTTACAGGATTTATGGAATAAGGCTGTTCTCTCATTGGTCGGCAATTCAATCCAACTCCATAATTTTCCTCTGAATGATGTAGACAGAGGGGACAGAGGAAATTTACATTTAGCTAACAATCCAAAAGCTGAAACAATGGTGGCTCCAAGCAAACTGGCAAGAAACAATTACTTTTGATGAGTTAACAAACAAAAGAACAATACATCTGGCCTAATTAAGCATATTTAACCCACACCACAGATGATAATATGCTGTGTCGTTACACCAGTTTTGTAATTTTACACATTTGCTATTCAGTTAGTTTTTCAAAAATTACACTAGTATACATGTGAAAAAAAATCTGTTTTTTTGTTGATTTCACCTAAATTAATGGTGCTGATTCCAGATATCAAGTCAAAATATATGCAACACGTCAATATTTTCACAAATAAGAAATGGTTGATTAAAGGTTTAGAAGTCGAATAGAAGGGTAAAAAGACATTCCGAAGAAGAGATACAACATAACATATTTATTTCATGGAAAAAATGAGTCTGTCATCTAACCAAGAGAGTAATAGTGGTGTAAAGATACCGTCACACGCGTCAATATTGCTAGGCAAATTCACTGGCAATTTGCTGGTTGCAGTGAAATCATGGAAACATTGTTACATTTGTACACAGCAACAAAATAGAACAATGTGTCCATGATTTCACTGCAACCAGCAAATTGCCAGTGAAATTGCATGCAATATTGCCGCGTGTGACGGTATCTTAAATGTTAATTGTTAGAGAGAAATGTTCTCTTTTTTGATGCTCTGGAATAATTATAATATAATAGTTTATAGTTGGGTGTAAAACAATCTCAAATGTAACAGAATACATCAGGATTAGTGATGAGCGAGTACTAAAATGCTCGGGTGCTCGAAGCTCAGGCCGAGCATCCCGAGATACTCGTGTACTCAGCCCGAGTAACGAGCCCAATGTTATCCTATGGGAGACCCGAGTATTTTTATGAAATGACTGCCGGCAGCATGTAGAAACCCTAAAAATGTCACAAAAGTCTCAGAAGAGTGCTGAAATGACATGGCAACACCATGGGGAAGACCCCTGGAAGCATTTCTCACTCAAAAGTCACAGCTGTGAACAATCTTGTCCGAGTTTCACGCCAACGGAGTCACCAGAAAACCTTCCAAAATGATACCAAAATGAATATTTAGGGTGGAAATGTTAAGGGCACATACCCAATAGTGAGATACAGCTAGTGTATGTCACTTTTTGTGATTACATGAAAGATTTTACGTGAAAACATTGTGCGGCACTCCGATGACCCTGAGAAGAGACGTACATGAAGGCCTCTTGACATAATGTGCCCATTTTGAGGAACTGGGTCTATTGTAGTATTTTCCTTTGCCAGGGCAGTCCAAAATTTGGAGGTTCACCAATGCCCCTGGATAGAGACATGCTTGAGGGCCTGTAAACCTGAAGTGGGTGTATAGTAGTATAGCCTTTTGGCCAGGGCAGCCAAAAATTGGGAGGCTCCACATTGTCCCAGGATAGAGACGTGCAGGAGGGCCTGTAAACCTGAAGTGGGTGTATTGCAGTATAGCCCTTTGGCCAGGGCAACCAAAAATTGGGAGATTCAACAATGACCCATGCATACAGACATGCAGGAGGGCCTGTAAACCTCAAGTGGGTGTATTGTAGTATAGCCCTTTGGCCAGGGCAGCCAAAAATTGGGAGGCTCCACATTGTCCCAGGATAGAGACGTGCAGGAGGGCCTCAAAACATTTTTCCCATTGAAAAGGAGCGGGTATCCTGTCGTTGTAATGCCCATTCAAAAAGAATGGGCGTAAAAATTTACCACTGGGGGTATACCTGAAACAACAGCCTAACTATTGTAACGGTCATCATGGTGGCACATGAGGAGAAGGAGGAGCAGTCCAGCGATTAGCCAAGGAAGAGGAAGACAACGTGGTGGATGATCCAGTAGCTGACCCAACCTGGCAGGAGGATATGCAGAGCGAGGACAGCAGTGCACAGGGAGAAGGAAGCGTAGCATTCCAACAGGCAATATGAAGCAGGGTCGGGTCCGCAGGCAGAAGGCAGGCAACCGTTCCCGGAACAACAACACGACACAAGGTGCCTGTGCAAATGTTAGGTCTTCCCGAGTCTGGCAGTTATTTACGTTGGCTCCAGATGACTCTAAAAAGGCCATTTACAACACCTGCCATGCCAGCAGCAGCAGGGGTACGAAAAGTAGCAGCCTGACCACCACCAGCATGATCAGGCACATGTCAGCCAAGCACCTGACTTTGTGGGAAGTACAACAGAGTCGAGGAGCGGTGCTTGCTGATGTCACTGCTACGTCTTCGCGTGTTGTGCATGCGAGCCAATCCCCTGTCCATGCTGGCCGCGAACAAGCCTCCGGCCCTGCACCTGAAGTTGCCCACGCACAAATAACCCCACCATCAAGCACGTCCTTGTCCCAGCGCAGTGTTCAATTATCCATTCAGCAAACCTTTGAACGCAGGCGCAAATACGCTGCCAACGCCCCACATGCCACAGTCCTGAATTATCAAATTTCGCGACTCATAGCGCTAGAAATGTTGCCTTTCCGGTTGGTGGAGACGGAAGCATTCCGCGACCTGATGGCGGCTGCTGTCCCACGTTACTCGGTCCCCAGCCACCACTATTTCTCCAGATGTGCCGTCCCCGCATTGCATAACCACGTGTCCAACAGCATCAAACGTGCCCTGAACGACGCCGTTTCAGCCAAAGTCCACCTAACCACAGACACGTGGACAAGTGCTTGTGGGCAAGGCCGCTACATCTCCTTGACAAAACACTGGGTTAATATTGTGGAGGCTGGGACACAGTCTGAGCGAGGGACAGAACACGTCCTTCCCACAGCAAGGATAGCAGGCTCTACCTCTGTCAGGGTTTCACCGACACTCTACAGCTCCGGAATGTCATGCTCTTCAGCCTCCTCCTCCTCCTGCGCATCCTCATCCACTGTACCCTCCACACCAGTCCCAAGCTGGAAGCACTGCAGCACTGACTCTGCGAAGCGGCAACAGGCTGTGCTGAAGCTAGTCTGCATAGGTGACAAACCCCACAATGCAGAAGAGGTGTGGACAGCTTTGAAACAGCAGGCAGATCACTGGCTCACACCTCTGAACCTAAAGCCAGGAAAGGTCGTGTGTGACAATGGCCGGAACCTGGTGGCAGCTTTGAGGCGAGGCCAGCTGACGCATGTTCAATGCGTGGGCCATGTGCTCAACCTGGTGGTTCAGAGGTTTCTAAAGTCATACCCAGAGCTGTCTGAACAGCTGGTAAAAGTTTGCCGTCTGTCTGCACATTTTCACAAGTCACCTGCTGCTTTAGCCGGCCTTGCCGGCTTTCAGCGCCGTTTGCGTCTTCCGGCCCACAGACTGGTGTGTGATGTCCCCACGCGTTGGAATTCAACTCTGCACATGTTGGTCAGGATATGTGAGCAGAAGAGGGCAGTTGTGGACTACCTGCATCACCTAAGCCGTCGGGAAATGGGTCAAACTCCACACATAACACCTGAGGAGTGGAGATGGATGTCCGACCTATGTACTGTCCTCCAAAACTTTGAGGACTCCACCAAGATGGTGAGCGGTGATGACGCCATTATTAGCATCACCATACCACTACTCTGCCTTCTAAAACGGTCTCTGCTGAAAAACAAAGAGGATGCATTGCAGGCCGAGCGCGATGACTTGGAGCAAGAAACAGTAGTGGGTGTGGATGAAAACACACAGTCCAGCCTCATCTCATCACAACATGCAGTGGAGGACTATGACGAGGAGGAGGAGGATGAAGACATGGAGCAACTCTCTGGCCAAATTGAGGATATGACATGCACACCAGTCATACCCTCGATTCTGCGTGGCTGGCCAGAGGACAGTGGAGATGAGGAGGAGGAGGAGGACAGCATGTTCAGTCATCGTGTTGGTCTGGATACTGAAGTGATGGCTGTTAAGAGTCTGGCGCACATGGCTGACTTTATGGTAAGCTGCCTGGCTCGTGACCCTCGCGTTCACAACATCTTGGCCGACAATCAGTACTCGTTGGCAACACTGTTAGACCCACGCTACAAGGAGAACTTTATGTCTCTCATTCCTAAGACGGAGAGGTCAGCCAAAATGCAGCATTTCCAGAAGGCCATAGTCACGGAAGTAGGCAAATCATTCCCCTCACAAAACGCTAGCGGCATAGGTCAGGAATCGGTGGACAACCAAGGCGTACGGCCGAGAGGGGCACAAGTCCAATCCGCCAGAGGTAGGGGAACAGTCTTTACGATGTGGGATAGTTTTCTCAGCCCCTCACGTACCACAGCCCCTGAGGTGCGGGTAGTGCCACAAGAAATGCTAAGTTTGGCCAGATGCTGAAGAAGTACCTTGCAGATCAAACAACTGTACTGCTAGATTCCTCTGTGCCTTACAATTATTGTGTCTCCAAGCTGGACACGTTGCATGAATTGGCTCTCTACGCCTTGGAAGTCCTGGCCTGCCCTGCCGCTAGCGTTTTATCAGAGCGTGTTTTTAGAGCCACAGGTGGAATCATTACTGATAAACGCACCCGCCTGTCAACTGAAAATGCTGACAGGCTGACTCTGATCAAGATGAACAAGGGTTGGATTGGGCCAGACTTCACCACACTACCAACAAATGACAACTGAATTTAAATTTTGTTATGGGAATTTGCCATGTACCTCCACTCACCCATGGGTACACACTTCTGGACTTCCGAGTGTCCAAGTATGGGATCAGTAATGTCCGTGGACGTGTACTCGGCCTGGTGGTAGGAAGGAGGATCAGGTTGGAAAATGTGCAGTGCAGTATCACGGCTACTGACACCTGACCGTGTGGAAGACAGGGTGTTTGTGGAAGTGCAAATCTAACTTGAAGTATTATCCGCTATCCAAGTAACAACCTGTTGACACTGGTGTTGGTTCAAGAGCGGTGTACTGCAGCGGGCCCCAAGAATTTGGGACAGGACGTGTGAGCGAGAAGATGTGCCCCTTTCTTGTTACGAAATTAGTGCTTGCACACGACCTCGGCCTCTGCCTGCACCACCATCACGTTCACTTCCTTGTTCCTTGCCAACGCCCTTGTGCATTTTGCTTGTATACAGCGACACCAGTCTGGTGACTGTAATGGTCACAGAAGAGTAGGATTTTAGTCCCTAACCTGTATTAAGGTAGTAAGTACACCAGTCTGGTGACTGTAATGGTCACAGGAGATTAGGATTTTAGTCCCTAACCTGTATTAAGGTAGTAAGTACACCAGTCTGGTGACTGTAATGGTCACAGGAGATTAGGATTTTAGTCCCTAACCTGTATCAAGGTAGTATATACACCAGTCTGGTGACTATAATGGTCACAGATTACTAGGATTTTAGTCCCTAATCTGTATCAAGGTAGTAAGTACACCTGTCTGGTGACTGTAATGGTCACAGATTATTAGGATTTTAGTCCCTAACCTGTATCAAGGTAGTAAGTACACCAGTCTGGTGACTGTAATGGTCACAGGAGATTAGAATTTTAGTCCCTAACCTGTATTAAGGTAGTAAGTACACCAGTCTGGTGACTGTAATGGTCACAGGAGATTAGGATTTTAGTCCCTAACCTGTATCAAGGTAGTAAGTACACCAGTCTGGTGACTGTAATGGTCACAGGAGATTAGGATTTTAGTCCCTAACCTGTATCAAGGTAGTAAGTACACCAGTCTGGTGAATGTAATGGTCACAGGAGATTAAGTCTGATAAGACTGTCATGCTATAAAAGTGATACTATGGCAAATCAATAAAGATCAAAATAATATTTGTTTATTTATAACATCTCAGACGTCTGTGCACACAATGGCTATGGCCAAAGTCTACCATGTGGCTCAGTCCTCGGCAGCTGATAAAGTATGATTTTCTCTGAAATGCTGCATCATTTCAGAGTCAGACATACCTGACTGGTGTATGCTGATGTGGCACCCTGGCAACCTGGTTGGGGCACCACAGAACTCTTAGTACACAAATGGAATGTACACAGCAAGCAGAACTCACTAACAACACACCTTTTACACCCCGTTCCACCCCAGGCCTCTAGGGGGAGCCCCACTGGTTACCTTGAGCCAGTTCCCCCTATAAATACGGGTCCTGGAGGTCGAAACAGTGGAGTGTGCAGTCACTTTAGAACTGTGAGTAGCTAGGAGAGCTGACCTGGTACTGGATCCACACTAGGCCCATACCAGCACACGCGGAAAGTGAGAGATCCTTGCAACTGAGGTCATAGGACAGGAGGAAAATACCTCACAGGTATCAATCCGGTCACTGGGTCCGAGCTGCAGGAGCCACATCGCAGGCTGCAGAGAAACCAGCACCTCAACAAGGGAGTCTAGCTCCCTGTACACCTGAAACACCACCAGATGAGAGCCCAGGGAAGGAGAAGTAATTACCCCTAACCCCTTATACAGAGCCCTCATTGCAGAATCTCAAGTGAAACACGTCCCACCAGAACGTGCAACCAGGTCCAGCAGGATTACATATCCACCAGACCTCACCAGAACCGTAGATACAAGGAAACCTACACCACTGCTTGCTGTGGAACCTCCAGGAGTGCCTACTTCATCACCCGGTCGAGTGTACCTGTTGTCACCAGTAAAGGTACTGAAAGACTCTATGTGTCCGTGCATCATTCCTGGACTAGCACACAGCAACTACTGAGCTGCCGTAATCCATCTGGTGTAGCTCCTGGCCCCGGGGACCCCTGCTCATCCTGTGGGGAGCATCCCATCTAGCTGCCGCACATCCCCCGGAAGCCCAAGCAGCGCCGGTGCATTCACCGGACTCCCACAGGTGGCGTCACGACAAACAAGAATTATCCCCACCTGTTCATCCCTTTTGATCTGACCACCGGGCCCCACAGCCTCAGGCGCGGAACCGTGACGAGGGAATCATCGCCTGAGACGTGAGCATCCGGCAACGGTGAGTCACTGACCATGGTGTGAACAGCATGCATCACCCATCAAGATCCCTGTAAAAAAATACCCTGATCATCTAGTTTTGTAGACTAGGGATTCTTCATTCCCAGGGGGACACTGTGCAGAACAGATTTACCAAAACTCTTACAAGACTTGAGTCACTTCCAAATAAAAATTGCATGGAATAGTGCGAGACACCGCGCAGTATAAGAGATGTTCTATTCCTTCTGTCTTTTCCCATCTCTGCCTAGAGTTACATATAAAACCTATCAACGAAAACTAAGAAAAACACTAAATTGTATTAAAATTAGTTACATGAAGACTGCTATATATTTATTCACTTTAATACAATGTACATTTACAGCACAGCAGGATTTATTACCCATCAGAACAGGACAATTTCTACAATTATTCTAGGTCTTTTTTTTAACTCCATTTCTTCATCAATGTCATACTTTCTAGTATTACAGTATTATACCGTGCGTCCAGACAGGGACACAGGTCAGAGGAAGAACAGGCAGGTGTGAACGACACTTCTACCGCTTGAAAACACCCTACTTTGTTAAGCATCATTATAGTACACCTCAGCTGCTGCAAAACATCACAACTCAGCTGCTACAGAGCATCACACCACATCTGCTGTAGAACATCATAATACAGTAAACACCTGAGCTGCTGCACAACATCATAATACACACCTCAACTGCTGCAGAACTTCATAATGGACACCTTAGCTGCTGCAGAACCCCATAGTACACAACATAGCTGCTGCAGACCTTCAGAGTACACACCTCAGCTCCTGTAGAACATCATATTACAGAACTTAGCTGCTGTAGAGCCCCATAGTACACAACTTAGCTGCTGCAGAGCATCAGAATACACATCTCAGCTGCAGCAGAACATCAAATTAACACACCTCAGCTGCTTCAAAACGTCATAATGCACACCTTAGCTGCTGCAGAGCCCCAAAGCACACAACCTAGCTGCGGCTGAACTTCATAAAACATACCTTAGCTGCTGCATAACATCATAATACACACCTCAGCTGCTGCAGAACTTCATAATGCAATCATTAACTGCTTCAGAACCCCAAAGTACACACCGTTGCTGCTGCAGAACCACATAGTACACATGCCATTTGTTACAGAACCCCATAACACAAATCTCAGCTGCTGCAGAACATCATAATGCTGACAACACCTGCTTCAGACCTTTATAATACAAATGTCATAGTACATATAATAATAATAATAATAATAATAATAATAATAATAATAATAAAGCTTTATTTATATAGCGCCAACATATTCCGCAGCGCTTTACAATGTAGGGTTAGCGTACAGAAAATATACAGTAAGTAATTACAATAGAGAACAAATAAAGTACAATAATTGGATACAAAAACAATAGGCATAGAATCAATGTGAAAAAAAATACAATAAATAAAGCAAGAAATGAAGGTGACCCTGCTCAAAAGAGCTTACAATCTACAACGGGATAGGGGTTGCACAAGGTACAGGGGCTTATTGCACTGATGGTCCGGGCATCTTGAGGAAATGGGGTATAGGGCTAAGCTTACATGAATGGTCATCAGTCTGTGTAGAGCTTTATGGTTTGGTGGAGTTTGTAGAAGAGTAATGTCCAGAGGGATAGCCCATTCACTGTCTACAGTACAATGGACATGTTAGGGAGTATGATAGGCCGCCTTAAAAAGATGCGTGTTTAGGGATCGTCTGAAGCCATGCAAGTTGTGGATAGTCCTGATTTCTTTGGGTAAAGCATTCCAGAGGTTTGGTGCAGCTCTGGAAAAGTCTTGGAGCCGGGAGTGGGAGGATCGGATTAGTGCAGATGTTAGTTGAAGGTCATTTGAGGAACGTAGAGAGCGGGTGGGGTGATAGACAGAGATGAGGGAGGAGAGGTAGGGGGTGCTGCACTGTGAAGAGCTTTGTGGGTGAGAACAAGCAATTTGAATTTGATCCTGTAATATACGGGCAGCCAGTGCAATGACTGGCACAGAGCAGAGGCATCTGAGTAACGATTGGCCAGATGGGTGATCCTGGCTGCTGCATTAAGGATGGACTGGAGAGGAGAAAGTCTGGTGAGGGGGAGGCCGCTTAATAGAGAATTGCAATAGTCAAGGCGGGAATGGATTAGGGCCACGGTGAGGGTTTTTGTTGTTTCCAGGGTGAGAAAGGGGCGGACTCTAGAGATATTCTTCAGGTGTAAGCGACAGGAGCGGACGAGAGATTGCGTGTGGGAGGAGAAGGAGAGATCAGTGTCAAACATAACACCCAGACAGCGAGCCTGCTGCCTAGGCGTTATCGTGGTGCCGCATACTGACAGAGAGATGTCCGATTTAGGGAGGTTAGTGGATGGGGGGAGCAGAAGAAGTTCAGTTTTGGAAACGTTTAGTTTCAAATAGAGAGTGGACATGATATTGGAAACTGCAGCTAGACAGTCATTGGTGTTCTTTACTACCGCAGGGTAAGGTCAGGGGCTGAAGTGTATAGTTGTGTGTCATCAGCATAAAGATGGTACTGGAAGCCAAATCTGCTGAAGGTCTGTCCAATCGGGGCCGTGTAGAGAGAGAAGAGGAGAGGGCCAAGGACTGAACCCTGAGGGACCCCAATAGTGAGGGGAAGAGGGGGGGAAGTGGAGCCAGCAAAAGACACACTGAAAGAGCGGTCAGAAAGATAGGAGGAGAGCCAGGAGAGAGCAGTGTCCTTTATGCCAATGGAGTGCAGCATAGAGAGTAGGAGATGGTGGTCAACAGTGTCAAAAGCTGCAGAGAGATCAAGGAGAATAAGCAGAGAGTGGTCACCATTACGTTTTGCTGTCAGAAGGTCATTGGTCACTTTGATGAGGGCAGTTTCTGTGGAGTGAAGGGGGCGGAAACCAGACTGTAATGGATCTAGAAGAGAGTGAGCGGAGAGGTAACGGGTGAGGCGAGTGTAGACCAGGCGCTCCAGGAGTTTAGAGATGAAGGGGAGATTGGAGACTGGTCTGTAGTTATTTGTGCAGGTTGGGTCGAGAGTGGTTTTCTTTAATAATGGAGTAATGATCGAGTGTTTGAAGGAGGAGGGGAAAATGCCAGAAGAGAGGGAGAGATTGAAGATTTTGGTTAGATGAGTGGTGACGACTGGAGAGAGGGACTGGAGCAGGTGTGAGGGAATGGGGTCGGTAGTGCATGTGGTGGGACGAGAGGAAGATAGGAGCCTGGAGACTTCTTCTTCTGTGACTGGGTCAAATGTGGAGAGTGAACCGGAGGGGATGTGGGGAAGAATGGGGGTGGCAGCGCTTGGAGGCTGAGAGCTGATTTCCTGGCGGATGTTGTCTATTTTATCCATGAAGTAGGAAGCCAGGTCATCAGCACAGAGGTCGGTGATGGGGGCCTGCACTTTAGGACTGAGGAGAGAGTGAAAGGTGTCAAAGAGTTTTTATGGATTGTTGGATAGTGAGGAGACCAGGGTGGTGAAGTAGGTCTGTTTGGCAAGGTGAAGGGCGGAGTTGTAGGTTTTGAGCATGAATTTATAGTGGATAAAGTCTCCTGGTGAGCGAGTTTTCCTCCATAGACGTTCAGCACTCCTGGAGCATCGCTGGAGGAATCGAGTTTGTGATGTGAGCCAGGGCTGTTTTGTTCTCTGTTTGGAGGTTCTGCGGGTGAGGGGCGCTGCTTGGTCCAGGGAGCTTCTGAGAGAGTCATTGTAGTGATTTACTGCCTGATCTGGAGAAGAGATTGAAGAGATTGGGGACAGTGATGAGATGAGGAAGTCTGTGAGTGCTTGAGGGTTAATGGCCTGTAGATTTCTGGATGTGTGATAGGTAGGATTGGGCTGTGTTGGCCGAGGGTTAGTGAGTGAGAAGGAGAGAATGTTGTGGTCAGAGAGTAGAGTTGAGTTATCCAAGGGGGAGGATGAGCAGAGCCGGGTAAAGACAAGGTCAAGGGTGTTCCCGTTTTCGTGTGTCTTAGAGGTTGAGAGCTGTGATAGGCCAAGAGAGGTAGTTAGAGATAGGAGCTGGGAAGCAGATGGGGAGATGGGGCTGTTTATGGGAATGTTAAAGTCTCCCAGAATAAGGGTTGGTAAATCTGAGGACATGAAATGCGGGAGCCAAGCGGAGAAATGGTCGAGGAACTGGGTGCGTGACCCTGGGGGGCGGTTATACCACCGCTACTTTGAGGGGGAGGGGATGGAATAGCCTAATGGTATGGACCTCAAAAGAAGGGAATGAGAGTGATGGGGCTGGAGGAATGACCTGGAAAGTACATTGTGGGGACAGGAGGAGGCCGACTCCACCGCCACGTCTGTTCCCAGGTCTAGGGGAGTGAGAGAAGTGTAAGCCGCCGTAAGAAATAGCAGCAGGGGAAGCTGTGTCTGAATCCTGGATCCAGGTTTCTGTGAGGGCCAGCAGGTTAAGAGAGTTGGTAAGGAAGTAATTGTGAATGAAAGGAGGTTTGTTGCATACAGACCGTGGATTCCAGAGAGCGCAATTAAAAGAGGGAGATGAAGGTGTGCAGGTAATATTAATAAGGTTAGTGAGGTTTCTGTGTGAGGTGGGAGAGGGGTTGAAGTTACAGGGCGGACCAGGGTTGGGAGAGATATCACCTGAGAGGAGCAGCAGTAAAAAGAGAAAGAGCAGATAGTTTTTGGGATTAGGACTTGGTTTATTATGACAAACTTTGGAATATGATGGGCTGAGAGTCTTCAGTAAACTGAAGATAGCATGGGAGCTGTACATAGGGGAGGGCAGGAGAGAGGGGCTGATGTGAATGAGTGGTGATGGAGGGGGGATGGGGTGATAAAAATTGGTGGCGAGAGCACATAAGAAAACAAACAGTGAAATACAAGACATGGTAAAGATTAGTAGTGACTGGAGTTATTATACACAGTGTTTGAGTGTCCCTCTATGTCATTGTCTTCCAGCAACAGCGCATAGAACAATAGATAATGAAGTAAAGGACATGGTGATAATGAAAGGAAAAGACGTTTAAACTTTTTTTTTGTTTTTTTTTTACTCTCCCTGTTGCATAGGGTGGCTTACCTGACTCCTGCCCTGACTAACTGCCATGAAATAACTGCATCCACTTAGCATTCAATGCCACTTTGCATGAGATGCCACACGTACATATGAACATAACACACCTCAGCTGCTGCTGAGCATCATAATACACATCTCAGCTGCTGCAGAAACTCATAACACGAATCTCAGATGCAGCAGAATGTCATAATACTGCCAACACATGCTGCAGAACTTTATAATACACATCTCAGCTGCTGCAGAACCTCATTATAAGCACCACCGTTTTCTACCTACATAATACATGTTTATGGGAACACGTGACAGTGTAGCAGAGGGGAGATCAGGATGATTGACAGATGGGGTCTATTGAGTTTCAGATGAAAGCAGATCTGTTGGTGACAATACAGAAGGCAGCGCCGCCTCCGCTGACACTGAGGACGCTGGAGCTGCTGCAGGCTCTGCCTCTGCTTTCAGGACTGATAAGTGAGATGAAGCTGCAGCTTCTCTGTGCTCACTCCCTACTCCCAGTGTACACAGCACAGCGGCTCCTGATGGATCTGACGCTGCCATTGATGTCAGTGTGAGCAGCAATGGAAACACTAGAAAGACCCTACCGAACGACATCGCTCAGTGTTGGTAAATGGCAGTCTACGTCTTTGTCATATGTCAAGGCTCATTAATCGGAGAATGTCTATGTGGCGAAAATTCAATATGAAATGTATTTTTGACAGGTTTCATTTTATCCAATCAGCCGCGGTCATGGAACATTTCATTTTGTCTAAGAATATATGAGAAAAAAGGAAAAATGTGAGATAAGAATGAAAAAACTGGTGGTTTACAAACTGGTTCAAGGTCCCATAGGTTTCGCTGGAAGAGGGATGGAAAATGTGCAGGGATATTAGTGCATGCTCCTCATGGGCGGGACCTAAACATTTTAAGGGGTGGCTATTACAGACAAAGGGATTAGGTAGCGTCAAAAACGCTCTTTGGTCCGAGGAGTCAAATAATAATGTTATTTTTCCAGATTTTGTTCCAGAATGTTTTGTAAATTGGAAGCACAGATGTTTGCAAAGGAAACGGCTGGGACCGATGTGTCGAAAACGTTCCAGAGGTCTCGATGGCCACATGTCAATCTGGTGCATTTTTTGGCTTAATGTTACTGAGAGGAAACTGAATAATGTAGGCACTAAAGCATTAGTATTGTAATCACCGCATCAACAAACACAAGATAAAATGATACTTAGTGATGAGCGAGCACTGAGGTGTTCAGCAGCTTGGTACTCGTGATAAGATGCATGTCATGATTCTTCCATGTAGTGCATCTTGGACACAATAAGAGTTTTATGTTTTTTTTATCTGGTGTCAGTAGTTGATTGACAGCACAGTCCTCCATTCTGGTTGTGGGAGATGCTAAGTTGCTCAGGTAGTCCATCTCCCCAGTGATTGCTCTGCTACTTTACTGAGCAGCCTCTCCCAGAATTCTTATGGGCAATCAGGGGAACTAGTCTGACCCTCAGACCGAGCCTGTTCCCAGAAGGACCTCTAAAGGTGAGGATGTCTGGGCCGCCACCCTTGCCCTGCTCCTGACCAGCCGTAGGCTAACAAACAATCACCTACCTCTACCCAGGGACCACGATAAACACAAGATGGCAATCTCCAAGACAGCTACGGACGGCTTCAGCAAGAACTGCAACAGCGTCCACGCAGCATGATGGTCATGAACAGAATGAACTCTATCAGTGACATCAGGTGATGGGTCATTTGACTGTTTATAGGCTAGGGGAGTGGTCAAACCACATCAGAACCCAATCATCTGATACACTCAGCCACAGAAACTGGTACTGCAGAGCCACAACAGTTAACCCTTAATAATATAAAGGAAATTTAACTACTGCAGCAAATCACAGAGGCTGCAGAGCAGTCTACATGTGACAAAGTTTTGGAATATTAAAATTCGACTTTTGTTAGGTAGGACGGGGATCAACAGACTTTGGCACCAATGAGTCAGCTGGTGCATGAGCACAAAATGGTGAAGGCATTTGTGCAGCTGCAGGTGGGTAGGTTTTTAGGTCACAATTGTTGGTGCACCAAAAACGTCAATCTTCCATGTTCAGTCAAATGCAAATTGATTTATGCCCTGGGCACACAGTGTTTTATCACCTTCTTTAATGCATTTCTTTTGCAAATCCTTATGCCAGCAAAGTCAATGAGATCCTGACGTTTTGGGCACATGTTGCTTTTTTTTCCCCTTGCATATTTGGTTCAGAAATAAATCTGCATCATGTCAATTATATATATTTGGAGCATTTTTACACCCCAGATTGCATGAAAAATGCATTAAAAAAACACATGCCAAAAATGCATAAGCACTGCACTGATAATATGTAAAATGCCTTCCATTACTGGAGCGTTTTTCCTTCTAGGAGATGCAGATTTGGTGCTGAAATATCTGCAAAGCTATACTGTTTTATCAGTGGGTGGATATAATATCAGTTTGCAAACTGCAAAATGCCCAAATACGTTTTTTAGGAAGATACCAAAGTGTATGCTATGCACATGTGGCTGAGGATGGGCTCGTACAGGGTGCTTTGGGTGCGCTCACATCTACGTTTAAACTCGGTGAGTGCAATCTAATAACAAACTGGATTGCACATGCAACAAGGTTAAACTATAGTGTAATGCCCATCTACAAGTTTTTCCTCAGCGAGAATCGTGCCGAGGAAAAAATTGCAGCATGCTCCGTATGTCAGTGTATCTCACCGAGATTCCTCCAATGCAAATGAATCAGTGCCAGAGAAAAATCGCACTGCTCACAGACGGAATGCGGAATGTATTATTATCATAGTCTTTCCCATGCTGCAAAAAGTTAGAATAGATAGATAGATAGATAGATAGATAGATAGATAGATAGATAGACAGAAAATAGATAGATAGATAGATAGATAGATAGATAGATAGATAGATAGATAGATAGATAGATAGATAGATAGATAAAGAGAGATAGATAGATAGATAGATAGATAGATAGATAGATAGATAGATGATAGACAATGGAAAATCAGAGATGCTAACTCTGTGATTTGCTGTTGCAATCGGACTGCATCCCACAATCTGTAATGGTGTCTGTGCTTGCTGCCACACACATTATTGTACGGCAACCAACCTGCCATCAGATCACTGTTCAATAAATAAATAAAGTGAAAAAAATTAGTAAAGGTCCGCCATATTTTTCATTCTCAGCACAGATAAAGCAGACAATTGCAGGCTGCAGCCCTCAGCTATGCACTTTTTTAGCTGAGTATACAGGGTCCCCACACTGTTTTTTTCAATTAAATAAATAATTTTTAAAAACAGCAACATGTGGTCTTTCCTATCTGATATTCAACTAAGATAAAGTGCACAGCTAGTGTGGAGCCCCACGGGACGAGGGTACTCATACCGGACCAGACGGTACTGGGGAAGTCACAGGTGGCTTGGTCCGGTCCGTGTCCCTGGCTCGACAAGTAAAGGGGAATTATTTACAGGGGAAATGTCACGGGTGACGCCACTCACTTGGTGCGGCCAGTGATGGGGCCGCCGCTGCTGCAGAACCTCCGGGGGTGATGGGATGGCAGCGGAGATGGTATAGTTCCAGTGGGGAGAACTGTATCCCCCGGGGCAGTAAGGGTTAAGTCTATTGTGTGTAGTTGGAGCACACTTACTTGCAGGCACTGCAGGGATCTCTCCTCCTGGCTGGTGCTGACAGGTTGGATCTGTATGAGGGAAGATGGTGTGCAGATAGAGGCAGACAAGAGAGGCAATTCAGGGTTTTCCAAAGCTTTACTCGTTGTTTCCTTCAAGCAGTTTACAAGTCATTTGCAGTTGGTACACAGTTCAAGTACACGGGTTCTTTCTCCCTCTCCGGTTTCCCTTTTGCTCCCTGCAGCCAGGCCTCTCTCTCTGTGACCCCTCACACCGTCTTTAGTGTCCCTTTCCGGGCTGTTACGGTCTCCGTCTATACGGGTGGTGTGTGGTACGCTGGACAGTATGGCGGTGACTCGGGCTTCTGTGAGTCCTAGTGCGTCACTGAGCTGCCTGTCCTTTTGGGTTAGGGATCTCAATCTGGAACTCAGACCCCTCGTCGTGTTGTCTGGGGATGCCGGGTGAACTACGGTCCCCTCTAGAGCCGACACTCTACTTTAGCCCAGCCTCCAGTAGTCCTCAGCACGAGGCTCTACCAGGCTCCTTCTCTCTGTATCTTCTAGTATACTAGGAGGGCTTCTCCACCTGCAGTCAGTGGCTTCAGCTGCTGTCTAGGGCCCGGGTTCCACCGTCCTTTCTCTGTTCTGTCACACTCCTGGTGGCATCAGCATCGGATGGGCTTTCTCTCCCCTCTGGCTCACACTGGCTCTGTACGGATTCTGCGCTCCTAGCCTTGCACTCACAGAAGTGTGATTGTCCTTCAGTCTTTACATCTCAGCCTACTGCGGCCTACTACCTTCCTTCACTCCTCCCCCTCACTATATACTGTCAGTCACCTGACCTCTGGTGTGCCCAACCCACTCCTCTGAATCCACCACTCCTCCGATCTCATATAGTTTCTAATCTCAGGGCTGGATGTAACCTCTCTGACACGTGGGTTGTCTGGGCTGTGAGGGTGTTGTTGTGCAACAATGTCCTACCTGCCTGGCTGCAGTTCCCTTTGTGGCCTCCTGGATGCAGGGGCGCCACACTAGTAAGACACATAGGCTCTTTTCACATCTAAGGCATATGTGCGATTTGCTAAATTTGCGTTTTTACTGCTAAAAACGCATAAAAACGCTAGCGTTTTTGGTCCCACAGGTTTTAATGGAAACGCATGTAAAAACGCATGCAAAAATGCACAAGCGTTTTCAAAAACGCAAAACGCATGGGTTTTTGCAAATGCAGCCCAAAACGTCGGGAAATGCGTCTAGTGCGGCGTTTGCAAAGACGCATGCGTTTTGCGTTTTTGAAAACGCTCATGCATTTTTGCCTGCGTTTATACATGTGTTTCCATTAGTGATGGGCAAGTCCTAAATTACTCGGAATCGCTTGACTCTAGCGAGTCCGAGCCCGGGACTCGCTACTCGTTGCGAGTCTAGCGAGTCCAATGTTAATGAATGGGGAAGCGAGTAATAGCGAGTAATGTGCGATTTACAAATCGCAGATGTGTCTCGGAAGCTTCAGGCTCTATCTGCTACAATAGCTAAATCATGTTTAATAGGCTCCCGCTGTCACAGCACAGTTAACTCTCTGCTTACCGGCGCTGCAACAAGAAGAAGAAGGAAGACAGAAGACAGAAGAGAGAAGAAAGAAGAGAGAAGACCTGGGTCTTTGGAGGGATATGTGGTAGTAATAAAGTTGGAGTCCCTAATGGTGTCTGTGTCTTTATTTTTAATAAATAATTTTTCTCTGTGTGGTGTTTTTTTTAACCCTTTATTGGAGATTCTTAGTGGCCGGGTCAAACATGGCCTGACATTAAGAATCTCGGGCTTAATACCAGTTTGTATAACAAAGCTGGTATTAACCCCTTTATTACTCAGCGTGCCACCGCCACCAGGGCCGCTGGAAGAGCGGAGTTCAGCGCCAGAGGATGGCGTTTCAATGAACGCGCCATATTCTCCGGCGGCTGTGGGCTGCAATTTGCAGTTGGGGGTGCCCAGAAAGCTTGGGCCTCCCTGCACTGCAGATTCCAGCCCCCAGCTGCTTAGCTGTACCTGGCTAGACATAGAAATTGCGCGGAGCCCCACGCATTTTTTTTTTAATTATTTCATGAAATTCATGAAATAATAAAAAAAAAGGGCTCCCCTATATTCTTGTGTCCGGCCAGGTACAAATAGGTACCTGGGGGTTGGGGGCAGCCCGTCGCTGCCTGCTGGATCCGGCTGGTTCCAGAAATACGGCAAAGCCCACGTCATTTTTTTTTTTAAAAATCAATAAAACAATCCTAAAAAAGGGACTGCATCTTTATTAACCCTTCGCCCATGGGGTACCGAGCACAACTCTTATTGCGTCCGAGATGCATGGCATGGGGGAATCATGACATGCATCTTATCACAAGTACCAAGCCACTTAACATGTCAGTGCTCGCTCATCACTAATTATCATTTTATCCTGTGTTTGTTGATGCGGTTATTACAATACTATTACTTTAGTGCCTACGTTATTCTGTTTCCTCTTGATAACATTAAGCCAAAAATGTAGCAGATTAACATGTGGTCATAGAGCTTGTAGTATTTAGAGAGTAGACTGAGACATAGTCATTCACGAGCCAAGATCATGCTTCCCGGAGAGCCCAAAGAAGGTTCAGGGAATCAACAGGGGCATAATCAGGTCATAGTACAGTGGGCAAAATATCAGGAGATCACAACAAGTACAGGGAGCAGACAACAGACAAAAGTGAAATCAAGCAACAGTCTGGGGTCAAATAACAGAAATCAGGACAAGTCAGACAAAGGAGTACAGGCCAAACAGCACCTCATAGAATGCAAAACTGGCAGAATTCTGGGAGAGGCTGCTCAGTTACGTAGCAGAGCAATCACTGGGAAGATGGAACACCTGAGCAACCCAGCACCTCGCAGAACAAGTCAGACAATGGAGTGCAGGCCAAACATCATCTCATAGAATGCAAAACTGGCAGAATTCTGGGAGAGGCTGCTCAGTTAAGTAGCAGAGCAATCACTGGGAAGATGGAACACCTGAGCAACCCAGCACCTCGCAGAACAAGTCAGACAATGGAGTGCAGGCCAAACATCATCTCATAGAATGCAAAACTGGCAGAATTCTGGGAGAGGCTGCTCAGTAAAGTAGCAGAGCAATCACTGGGAAGGTGGAACACCTGAGCAACCCAGCACCTGCCAGAACAAGTCAGACAAAGGAGTGCAGGCCAAACAGCATCTCATAGAATGCAAAACTGGCAGAATTCTGGGAGATATGTAATTAAACAGAAAAGGATGCACAATGGGTTACACCTGTATAAACAATTTCTTTCCCTAACTAGTAAAAAAGCTGCTCATCTTGAAGGGCTGTGCACTGCCCTGCACAGCCCTGGACATAAAGGGGATTTGGGGATTGGTTGACATAAAGGGGGTTGTTAGCCAATGAGGGTTGTTTTTTACTTATAAAAGTTGTAACTTTGAAGTCCTCCTTCATTCCACCTGAGGAAGACTGCTGTGTCAGTGGAAACGCGTTGTGGCTGTGAAGGAGAATAATAAAAAGCTAAGTTTTATCAACAATTCACCCTGCCTGCCTTTCCTGAGTGCTCCACAGACTGCTTTGCATTAATCATAAGAATTCTGGGAGAGGCTGCTCAGTAAAGTAGAAGAGCAATCACTGGGGAGATGGACTACCTGAGCAACTTAGCATCTCCCACAACCAGAATGGAGGACTGTGCTGTCAATCAACTACTGACACCAGATAAAAAAAACATAAAACTCTTATTGTGTCCAAGATGCACTACATGGAAGAATCATGACATGCATCATATCACAAGTACCAAGCTGCTGAACTTCTCAGTGCTCGCTCATCACTAAGTATCATTTTATCTTGTGTTTGTTGATGTGCTGATTACAATACTAATGCTTTAGTGCCTACATTATTCAGTTTAGTCTCAGTAACATTAAGCCAAAAATGCACCAGATTGACATGTGGTCATCGAGACCTCTGGAACGTTTTTGACACATCGGTCCCAGCCGTTTCCTTTGCAAACATCTGTGCTTCCAATTTACTAAACATTCTGGAACAAAATCTGGAAAAATAACATTATTATTTGACTCCTCGGACCAAAGAGCGTTTTAGACGCGGTCGTATCATTTGTATAGTTTCCCGTTAGTTATTTATTCAGTGCATCGGTCCCTGAACGTTGCGAAGAAAACTCCTCGCGTCGTCCGTAACAGATGCAATCATTTACATGGGCAGAACTTTGTTTTTTTTTATTATTTTTTTTCCTCGCTAATAATACAAACCTACCTGGGGGAAAGGCTCGGACCATCTGTGTAGCCATGCATATTGAACGCCTGACAATGGAGCATTGTGCTGGAAATTAATAATACAATAAAAGACTAAAGGGGTTTATAAAACAAAATAAAAATAAAAAAATAAACATGGCGGCATAAAAGCTATTTAAATTATATTAAATTCCCTTCTCGGCCATTTATGTATTATTAATGGTGTTTATGCATGTTTAAGAGCGAAGGGCGACAGTGGAGAACAATGTTGGTTAGTAATGCATGCCTAGAATTGCCATTAAAATTAAAGTATATTATACATATTTGGCAAAGAAGGACGGGTATCGTCCCATCCCGCAATCGGAACCGTCCCTGTATTGAGATGCAAATCCGGAGAAAATGAATTTGCAGCGTTCTTCAGTCTATTCAAGCAGCTTTTTTTGTACATCTGTAAAATGCAGGAAACTCCGATGTCTTCTTTTGTGTTAAAGCCTCAGTTTTTACATCTTAAGAGAAAGCTTCAGCGGTGGAAGGAGGCGGCGGCGGCTGCAGATTTGCATAGGATACGTAAAGGATAGAATATCATGACCTATTTTACAGAAAAGATCAGGGCTGGGAGAATTCACTTTCGTAAAGATAATTACCCTTCCTGCCATTGACATATTCTGCAGAGCCTTTAGCAGATTGTATTCGCTTAAATAGGGGACAGCCGCAACGTATGATTTCGCTAAACTAATTAACCTTAAGCATTTTACCACTGGAGCAAATCTACACAAACACAGAATGAAATAACATGTCTGTGTGCAATCATACAATGCAACGTTTCATGGAACTATTTTCTATTTTCGCATGCAATGCTAAAGTTCACCACTGGGTGTGCTGTTGAGTACTATACTATAGTCTTTACTATACCTTCCAGGGGCGTGACTACAATAGGTGCAGGTGTTGCGATCGCACCTGGGCCCTGAAGCCTAGGGGGCCCCAAAAGTCCCTTTGGCCCATAGAAAAAGACTAATACTATTAAAGATTTCCAATAATTGGGGGCCCCGTTGGAGCTTTTGCATCGGGGCCCCTGGGCCTGAAGTTACGCCGCTGATACCTTCCAATTATTATTATTAGTATTATTATTATTATTTATTATTATTATTATTATCACCCCTCTAGACTGTGAGGCCTAGCGGACAGGATCCTCTGCCCTATTGTACCCATATGACTGATTTGTCGATTTGTCGTCGTTATTACCACTTGTCTTTGTCTACCCTCTCACTTGTAAAGTGCCATGTAACCTAATGGCGCTATATAAATACTTAATGATATTATTAATATTATAGCACCATTAATTTCATGGTGCTTTACATGTGAAAGGGTATACAGGGTGGGCCATTTACATGGATACAATCCAAAACAAAAGAAGCACTGGGCACTAACAACATGCGTGCACACAAGAGCCAATGTCACTATGTGACTGATGCCTGTAGTCCAGTCGTGCGGTGCTGGCATAAATTAAGACCAGATAATAATCGACAAAGCAGAATAAACAGCCGCACTCACCGACAGTAGATCTTTATCCTTTATTCCAAGTCCAAATCCATGTTATTTGGGCATAACAAGCAGGGAGGGGAGGGGGGTGCAGGAGAGGCGGACGACGGTCACCGTTTCGCGGTCATGTACCACTTCGACGGGTCCTCTACCGGTAGAGGACCCGTCGAAGTGGTACACGACCGCGAAACGGTGACCGTCGTCCGCCTCTCCTGCACCCCCCTCCCCTCCCTGCTTGTTATGCCCAAATAACATGGATTTGGACTTGGAATAAAGGATAAAGATCTCCTGTCGGTGAGTGCGGCTGTTTATTCTGCTTTGTTGATTATTTACATGGATACACCTAAATGAATGGGAATGACTAGTGATATCAACTTCTAAATAACTCAGGAAAGCATAAAGTTAAGTTAAAACCAAGCACACCAATTGTTTTTCTTAAGAAATTCTCAATACGTTTGATGTGTCACATGACCCTCTTCCCCACTGCAAAAAAAAAGTTGGATTCAAAATGGCCGCCATGGTCACCACCCATTAGGAAAAGTTTTCATCCCCTCCCATATACTAATGTGCCACAAACAGGAAGTTGATGTCATCAACCATTCCCATTTTATTTAGGTGCATCCATATAGATGGCCCACCCTGTACAATGTACATGAACAACACAGGGCATACAGGTACAGAAGGATGTCCGCAAGGGTTCAATATGTATTATATTTAGATAGACAGATAGACAGATAGATGGATAGATAGATAGATAGATAGATAGATAGATAGATAGATAGATAGATAGATAGATACAAAACATGAAAAAACTGCACAGCACTCACAGACACAATGTGAACTGACGCCAGCAGGAAAACTGAGCTAAACAAATAGAAAAAATTCTCTGCAGCACTCAGCTACTACCAATGATGCACATATGCTAACAAGCTGTATATATATGAGAAAAAAGTTTAAAAACGTAAGTTTTTTTTTAAAACTCAAAAATTCTTATTTTTTTATATCTGAAGTTCTTAATACACGCATTGGCCAATGTCTGTTTGCTCATCAACTGCGACAAAGTGACTTCAGGTCTGATGAGTCCTAACGCTGACATCCCTGGCTTCCTTGTCCTCCCTACCCCACTACTAAGAGGGCGGACACCATCTCAACCCTAGATCACCTGTAGGTGATGAGGGTGCAAATTGCAGTAATGGAGCCAGCAACTCCACAAATATATATACATCTAATATATAAAGCTGAATGTGTGTATGTGTATGTGTGTATATCCGGGATTGGCATTTACACCGTTGCAACTACAGCCACAAAATTTTGCACAGTCACACGTCTGGACCCCGGGAGCGTCATAGGCTATGCTGTGAGGCGAAATTTTAACCCTGCGCGTTCCAGTTCACCAAACAATTTTGCCCCTATCTATATAATGGGGAAAAAGTGCATGGAAAAGTGTTGGAGGAAAATCGACAGATGTCAGCTATAGAAACAAAATTTTGCACAGTCACACGTCTGGACCCCGAGAGCGTCATAGGCTATATTGTGAGGTGAAAATTTAACCCCGCGTATTCCAATTCACCAAACAATTTTGCCCCTATCTACATAATGGGGGAAAAGTGACAGTTACCAGTTGACAGTTGTGAATGAGAGGGGCTTAATGATAGCGCCAAAGACTAACAGCACATACCAGCATATAGTCACTAAGGTGGGGCCCCAACATGAGATATTCACCACGCACAGGGACATGTATACACACCACATGCACACAAAGAGAAACAGCAAGTGTATAGTCGCTAAAGTGCAGCCCCAACATTGGATAGTCTCCACGCACCCGAACAAACACACACACACCACAAAGAGACACACACAACACAGAGACACACCCCCACAAGGGGACACACACACACCCTATAGCGACACATGCACTCACCTCACAGGGACACACACGCCACAAAGAGACACACACAACACAGACACACACACCACACAGACCCCCCCCCCCCATAGGGACACACACACATACACACCCTATAGGGACACATGCACTCACCCCACAGGGACACACACACACACACCATAAAGAGACACACACACCACACAGACCCCCCCCACAGGGACACATACACATACAAACCCTATAGGGACACATGCACTCACCCCATAGGAACACACACACACAACAATGAGACACACACAACACAGAGACACACACCCCACACACAGACACCCCCCCCACAGGGACACACACACATACACACCCTATTGGGACACATGCACTCACCCCACAGGGACACGCACACACCACAAAGAGACACACACAACACATATACACACACACCACACAGACCCCCCCACAGGGACACACACACACACCACACAAACCCCCCCCACAGGGACACACACATCACACCCTATAGGGACACATGCACTCACCCCACAGGGATACACACACACACACCACAAAGAGACACACACAACAGAGACACACACCACACAGACCCCCCCACAGGGACACACACATACACACCCCAGGAACACACACACCACACAGACAGACACAGATGTGCACAAATCACCTCACACAACTCGCCTCATACGTGTGCTGTCTTTAATTTCCAAACATAAACATCTGATTAAAAACAGCCAATGTGCAACACATGTGCCATATAGGGAATTAAGGCAGATGTCAGCCACATGAGCTGTCTATTATGTGTATGTGTGAGGTAACATATACTGCCCGGCCAGGGGGAGGGTTTACTGTTGGCTGGAGATTTATTAGGCTGCCTATAGCAACCAATCACAGCTCAGCTTCTATTTTCCTACAGGTCATTAATATGACATATTCCAATTCTATTTTGTTATAGCTAACAGCAGTTATTTATTAACCCGGGCGTAGCTGGGTACTACAGCTAGTGTATATATATATATATATATATATATATGTATATATGTATAATGCTGGTGTGCAAAAGAGTAACACTATTTTGAACTTTTGACTTTTAGGCTCCATATCTCAGCATCCTCTACAGCAGAGGTCCCCAAATCCAGGCCTCAGGGGCCGCCAACAGTGCAGGTTTTGAGGATTGCACAGGGGTTGGAATCATCCCCAGTGCAGGTGATTCAATTATCACCTGTGCAATACTAAGGAAATCCTGAAAACCTGCACAGTTGGCGACCCCTGAGGCCTGGATCTGGGGACCTCTGCTGTACAGCTTTGAGTGTGAGAATACCTTCATTTTATAGACAATCATTTTGGCTGTCTCATACATAAATGTAACTTGCAGCTATTTAGCATATGGTTAGTTATGCAGATTCTCGTCATGTCACTGCATTGTTACTGTTTGGCTCCTAAAAATCCAAATTTTAGTTTGTCTTATTTTGTCAGTATTTTGTAAATCCCATTTGTTCCCTTCTCCCCCCCCCCCCCCCCCCCCGCCTGATCCTTCTGGGCATCTCTCCATCAGACTCAAGCATGTCACCACCGATATCTGCTCCCAGGTCTCTTCTCCACGTTCCCAATGTTGGTCACACCGGTCACCTCACTTGGGGATGTCACAGCTTTATCTTCACCTCTACCCACAAGTGTTGGATTGGGTTGAGGTCTGGGGACTGTGGGGACAATCCAGCTCCTCTACCTCATTGTCATTGAACCATTTCTTCACCAATGTCTCGTATGCTCGGGGCATATCTAGGGGGGTGCAGCCGGATCCTTTGCCCCGGGCGCAACTCAGAGGGGGGCGCTGGCGGCACCCCCCCTCCTCAACCAAGGCTGCAGGGGCAGCGGGACTGAAAGCTGACAGCACCCCCCTCCGCACCTAAGGCTGCAGGGGCGGCGGGGCTGAAAGCTGGCAGCACTAAACCCCCACCCCTGCTCCTCACCTACTCTGGGGGGGGCGCCAAAATAGATCTCTGCCCCGGGTGCCATGAAACCTAGTTACACCGCTGGTTGTCATGCTGGACACTAGGTCGTCCTTAGTACTCGAGTGTATGAAGTAACTCATCTTGTAGGATCCTCACATATAGCTCAGTATTGAGATCACCATCCATTCTGGTCAACTATCCAACCCCTTTGGCTGTGAATCATCCTCATCATCAGGCTTCCTCCACCGAATGTTTCAGGACCTTTACATTAGATCTTGCAGGTTGGGAAACGAGAACTACACGATGGTGGAAGACGTCACGTTTCTCCAGTAAGAAAAATGACACAGTTTAATGTATTCAAATGTAGAAAGTAAATTATAGGAAAGGGCGTATTATTCTGTGAACTCCATAAAGGATGAGGCAGTTTTTAGTTCTACTTTTATCATTATCCAGTTTTTATTTTTACATCATAATTATGGAAATTTGCACTTTTCAATATTGAAATTGCAAAACTAAGAAGAAAAAATTGTGGAAATATGGAAATCGCAAGATGAATAGACGTGTTAATGATATGCATATGATGAAAATATGGAAACAAATTATCAAAATGTATCAGTTTATTCAGTATTAAGCATGAGACCGAGGTATATAGATCCCAGCACTTACAGCTGTGGCTGCTATCACTGAGGCTTATAATGGTCGTCGGTGGAATGTTCTTCCACTCTGGATGCACTTGGGCAAATCATCAAGATTGGTTAAATGAGAATGTGCTAGAAGCCATTTCTCACCACGCCATTAGACTGCATGTTGCTCGTGCTACTGTGAGTCGCACGTGTTGACTGCTTTGAAGTCCATGTTTGTTGCTCTTGTGATTTAATTCTGAGTTTTGGCACATCCAGAGTTAATACCAGAAAGCTGCTGTGTGCGGCTCTGCAGGTGAAGGTGGAGGGGTGTCTCATAGCATTCAGATCTCCACTCCCTCAGCCTTGAAGTAGTTTCACTTCCCTCCACCAAGTGTCGTAGATAGAGATCAGTCTCTACTTGGACCCCGTGCAGTGAAGGCATACATTCTGGTGCTGCTGCTGTTTCCTTCCATAGGAGCTGCTGTGTATTTCCAGTCCGTGGGTGGAGGTAGGGGATTCTTAGCCTAGGGCTTATCAGGATCAAAGGGCAAGGGTGGTGGTCTGGACATCCTCCAGAGGTAATTCCAGGATCAGAGTGAACCAGAGACCACCAGTGTAAGGGTCAGACTAGTTCCCCAGTTTGCCTTTGCCCATCTTATCACCCTTCCTCCTGATTACGTATCCACTATAACACCCTGTGACACCTGTGTGATCAAAATGTGCTACCATGGCTTCAGAATCTCCGGACTTCTCTTCTATTGAGCACATATGGAAAGTCATTGGTCATCAATTGCAAAGGAAGTTGTCAGAAGTGGATCTTGATCATTTCCACGACCAAGTGCATTCAGTGAGACAGAACATGTTTCAATGAGTGTGAGGATATCTTAAAAAAAATGGGATGCTTCAAAGATGTCGTTTCCATTTTTCAATAGCAGATCATTAACATGGGTATCCATCCTGTGATTTTCATAAATCAATGACTTTACTAATTGGTGTGACAATTTTATAGTTTGGAAGTGACTCACCCCAGAGCAGGGTACTCAGCTCTCGGGCTCGATCTGGGATGTCACGGGTCTTGTCTTCGTGACGCCACCTGCAGTGTCTGGTGATGCTCACCAGCGCTGCCACAGCCCTCCGGTGGTCGATGGTATTGCGGCTTGGATGGATTAGTCCCCCGCAGGCGAGACTGGACCGCCGTGGCAGCGATGCTGTAAAGAAAACTGTTTATATGGAAAGGATGCAGCAGAGTCAGAACTTCACTTCACTGGGTGACTTTACTGAAACTTCTCCAAAGTCGTACAGTTCAGTAGTGCAGTAGATGGTATAATGGCAAATGCAACGGATGCTGCAATTGGAATTTCTGGCTGTAGATGGATCCCTCCTTCTGTGCCTTTCCTTCCTTTCCTTGCCTCCTAGTGGCGGTGAAGTCTGATCTCTTAAAGATGATCTGACCTCCTGCTGCTTCTTGTCCTGTCTCCTTCCCTCCTGTGCGGTCTCCGGGACGACCTTCTCTAAGCTATGCAGTGGCCACTGCTCCTAGCTTCTGGCTCCCTTTACTTGATGCTCTCAGGAGACTGGGGCTGTATCTATAATATCCCAGTTCTTCGGATTCTCTGTGAGCCGTGTAGGAACTTACAGTTACGGGCTCTGGTACCCGTTTTCCTTCTTTGAACTAGCTCACTGCGGAGCCTCCGTTCCTTCCTTCTATTCTCTGGGATCTGTTCTGTTCTGGGTCCCTCAGCCGAGGAGACCCTCCTTGCTCCAGCTCTTACTCCATCTCTCTTACTCCAACTCCTTGTCTGCAACTCAGACTGCGCTACTGGTTCCCCCTAGAGGTCACTATATACCCTCCCGGGGTCCCTCCCACCTACTATTCTAGTGTGTGGGTGTTAACTCTAGGGTTCCACCTAGTGACCATTGTTCCAATTGCAGTGGGGTGACTACACCGCTTTTCTGGGTGTAGTACCCCTTTTGTGGCACCTACATGGTGGGGTGCCACAGAAGTGTTTATCAGTAACTAAATATCAAAAGAAAAAAAAGGAAGAGAGAGTAAAAGGAAGGGAGAGAGAAAGGAAAGAAAGGATGGCAGAAAAAGGAAGGGGGAAAAAGGGAGGATGGATGGAAGAAAAGAAAGAAGAAAGAAAGGAATAGAGGAGAAAGAAAGGAAAAAATCCAAAGGAGAAAAGAAGGAAGGGATTAAGGAAGGGTAGAAAAGGAGAATGAAAGGTATAAAAGAACATAGGGATGGAGGATGGAAGGAAGTGAGAAAGTAAGGGAGGGAGAAAGGAAGTAAGAGAGAAAAAGAAAGAGAAGGGACAAGAAGAAAGGGAGGGAGGAAAAGAGGAAGGAACTAAGGAAGGAGGAGGAGAAAGAAGGGGGATAGAAGAAAGGAAAGATAGAAGGAAGAGAGAAAGGGAGGGAGACAGAAAGGAATAAAGAGAGAAAGGAAGGAAGGACGTTAGGAAGGGAGAAAGAGAGGGAGGTAGAGAGGAAGGAAAGAAGTTTGGAAGAAAAGAAATTAGGGAAGCAAGGAAAGGAGAAAGTAAGGTAGAAAAGAACATAGGAATGGAGGATGGAAGGAAGTTAGGAAGTAAGGAAGGGAGAAAAGAATGAAGGGATGGAGGAAAAAAGGAAGAGAGATTATGGAAGGAGGAGGGGGAAGGGAGGCTGGAAGAAAGGAAGGAATAGAGGGAGAAAGGAAGGGTGGAGAGAAGGAAGGAAGGAAGGAAGGAAGGGAAGAAGGAAGGAAGGGAGAAAGGAGAGGAAGAAGGAAGGAAAGAAAGAAAGAAGGATGTAAGGAAAGAAGGAAGGGAGGAAAGACTGCAGGGAGGAAGGTAGGAACATTCATAGATATATAGTAATGGAGAGGTGTCTATCAAACAAGCCCATTACAGTATCAATTGGAATATTTGTTTGGGAGGCCTGGCACCTGCCATATTTAATTGTGGTGTTGTTCTATTTTATTACATAGATATCAGATAGATAGATAGATAGATAGATATTAGATACATAGTAGAGTAGTAGATCGATTAGATGGCTATGAGATACATTTTGCAGTGGTATTCCTGATAATTTGATCTCCCACCAATCAGCAGCCCTGTCTCTTCTCTTATAGGAACATGGATGCCCCCCTCACATTCATTTCCCATCAGTGATTCTCCGCATGGTGAATGAGGTCAGTGGTTTGGCGGAGTCGAACATCTTGATTCAATACCGCTCGCCTGCAGCATTATGGCATGGAAGTAAATGGGATGCATCTGTTGCAAGCAAAAGCAATATTTACAGTGACAGCCATTTATCCAACCCAGAGAAGAACAAACAATCTGATGAGGAATTTGCTAAAATGTTTCCTTAAAAGCAAATAGAAATATTTGTAAACTCATCAGCTTCCTCTGAGCGCGGTGCGCTACCATCATACATTGACCTTCTTTTCTGCAAATACAGAATCAAATGCACAAGAATCTTCTTGGTCTTTTTTTTCTCTTCATCAGATCACATTTCAATCACCGGAATAGTGGAGCATGATCGTTCCTCCTGAGGGAGAAATTAATGCTCAGAAGGTGCACCGGGTATGTCTTGCGGATGATTGGATTTCCCCGGTATGTAATCGTCATATAATACTTCAGTTTTTTATTAACTCTGTTTTGGCCTCATATCATCCCCTTCTCTATTCCCAGTGTAGATATATTCCACTAATTGTATATATTGTGGTCAATAGGGATCATTCTTGCCTCTAAACCTCTTAATGAGCAATGACGGTTAATACCGGCTGTAAGTACTCCAGTTGCTCAATCGCAACCAGCGGAGGCGTAACGATAATAGATGCAGGGTTTGCAATCACAACTGGGTCCTCGAGCTTAGGGGGCCCGAAAAGTCTTTTTAGTCCATTGCTATTACAGATTTGCAATAATTGGGGCACCCTGCTGGAGCTTATGCATCGGGGCCCATTAGTTTCAGTTTACACCACTGGCAGCCAAAGAAATAAGCAATTGGAGAAATAAGCATTTGATACTCTGCTGAGGTTGCAAGTTTTCCCACCTACAAAGAATGAGGAGGTCTGTAATCTATATCGTACAGTTGTGGCCAAAAGTATTGACACCCCTGCAATTCTGTCAGATAATACTCAGTTTCTTCCTGAAAATGATTGCAATCACAAATTCTTTGGTATTATTATCTTCATTTAATTTGTCTTCAATGAAAAAACACAAAAAGAATTGTCCTAAAGCCAAATTGGATCTAATTCCACACCAAACATAAAAAAGGGGGTGGACAAAAGTATTGGCACCCTTAGAAAAATCATGTGATGCTTCTCTAATTTGTGTAATTAACAGCACCTGTAACTTACCTGTGGCACCTAACAGGTGTTGGCAATAACTAAATCACACTTGCAGCCAGTTGACATAGATTAAAGTTGACTCAACCTCTGTCCTGTGTCCTTGTGTGTACCACATTGAGCATGGAGAAAAGAAAGAAGACCAAAGAACTGTCTGAGGACTTGAGAAACCAAATTGTGAGGAAGCATGAGCAATCTCAAGGCTACAAGTCCATCTCCAAAGACCTGAATGTTCCTGTGTCTACCGTGCCCAGTGTAATCAAGAGGTTTAAAGCCCATGGCACTGTGGCTAACCTCCCTAGATGTGGACGGAAAAGAATAATTGACGAGAGATTTCAACGCAAGATTGTGCGGATGGTGGATAAAGAACCTCGACTAACATCCAAACAAGTTCAAGCTGCCCTGCAGTCCGAGGGTACAACAGTGTCAACCCGTACTATCCGTCGGCGTCTGAATGAAAAGGGACTGTATGGTAGGAGACCCAGGAAGACCCCACTTCTTACCCCGAGACATAAAAAAGCCAGGCTGGAGTTTGCCAAAACTTACCTGAGAAAGCCTAAAACGTTTTGGAAGAATGTTCTCTGGTCAGATGAGACAAAAGTAGAGCTTTATGGGCAAAGGCATCAACATAGAGTTTACAGGAGAAAAAAAGAGGCATTCAAAGAAAAGAACACGCTCCCTACAGTCAAACATGGCGGAGGTTCCCTGATGTTTTAGGGTTGCTTTGCTGCCTCTGGCACTGGACTGCTTGACTGTGTGCATGGCATTATGAAGTCTGAAGACTACCAACACATTGTGCAGCATAATGTAGGGCCCAGTGTGAGAAAGCTGGGTCTCCCTCAGAGGTCATGGGTCTTCCAGCAGGACAATGACCCAAAACAAACTTCAAAAAGCACTAGAAAATGGTTTGAGAGAAAGCACTGGAGACTTCTAAGGTGGCAGCAATGAGTCCAGACCTGAATCCCATAGAACACCTGTGGAGAGATCTAAAAATGGCAGTTTGGAGAAGGCACCCTTCAAATATCAGGGACCTGGAGCAGTTTGCCAAAGAAGAATGGTCTAAAATTCCAGCAGAGCATTGTAAGAAACTCATTGATGGTTACCGGAAGCGGATGGTCGCAGTTATTCTGGCTAAAGGTTGTGCAACCAAGTATTAGGCTGAGGGTGCCAATACTTTTGTCTGGCCCATTTTTGTAGTTTTGTGTGAAATGATCAATGTTTTGCTTTTTGCTTCAATCTCTTTTGTGTTTTTTCATTGAAGACAAATTAAATGAAGATAATAATACCAAAGAATTTGTGATTGCAATCATTTTCAGGAAGAAACTGAGTATTATCTGACAGAATTGCAGGGGTGTCAATACTTTTGGCCACAACTGTAGGTACACTTCAACTGTAAGAAACAGAATCTTAAAAAAATCTATAAAATCACATTGTATGATTTTTAAATAACTAAATTGCATTTTATTGCATGAAATCAGTATTTGATCCCCGATCAACCAGCAAGAATTCTGGCTCTACACAGGCCTGTTTTTCTCCCTCCTACTCTGCACTCATTAAGTGTTTTAACATCTCCTGTTTGATCTTGTTACCTGTACAAAAGACACCAGACCACACACTCAATCACACTCCAACCTCTCTACCGTGACCAAGACCAAAGAGCTGTCTAAGGACACCAGGGACACACTTGTAGACCTGCACCGGGCTGGGATGGGCTACACGCAGGGGTCTCAAACTCCAGGCCTCGAGGACCGCACACAGCCCAGGTATTCCATAGTATTTGACAGTTGGTAATCAAATGACCAACTCTCAAATTCCAAGGAAATCCTGGACTATGTATGGCCCTCGAGGCCTGGAGTTTGAGACCCCTGAGCTACAGGACTATAGGCAGCAGCTTGGTGAGAAGAAACAACTGTTGGTGCAATTATTAGAAAATGGAAGAAGCACCAGATGACTGTCAATCTTCCTCGGTCTGTTCCTCCATGCAAAATCTCTTCTTGTGGGGTAAGGATAATTCTGAGAAAGGTCAGGAATCAGCCCAGAACTACACGGGATGATTTGGTCAATGACCTGAAGAGAGCTGGGACCACAGTCCCAAAGCTTACCATTAATAACACACTATGTTGTCATGGACTAAAGGGCAGGGACCCCCCTGATCATGCCAGCACATGTGGAGGCCCATTTGAAGTTCACCAATGACAACCTGGATGATCCAGAGGAGGCATGGCAGAAGGTCATGTGGTCAGATGAGACCAAAATAGTAGTTTTTGGTACCAACTCCAGTCTGCATGTTTGGAAGAAGAAGGATGAGGAACACCATCCCAATCGTGAAGCATGGGGGTGGAAACATTATTCTTTGGGGGTGCTTTTATGCAAAGTAGACAGGACCACTGCTCCGTATTGAAGGGAGAATGGATAAGATTATGTATCGTGAGATTTTGGCCAATAACCTCCTTCAGTAATAGCACTGAAGATGGGTCATGACTGGGTCTTCCAGCATAACAAATGATCTGGAACACACAGCCAGGGTAACTAAGGAGCAGCTCCATAAAATATATTTCAAGGTCCTAGAGTGACCTATCCAGTCTCCAGACCAGAACCCAATAGAAAATCTTTGGAAGGAGCTGAAACTCAATGTTTCCCAGCAACAGCCCCGAAACCTGAAAGATTTGGAGAAGATGTGAATGGAGGAGTGGGCCAAAATCCTGCTGCAGTGTGTGCAAACAAGAACTACTGGTAACATCTGACCTCAGTAATTGCAACAGAGGTTTCTGTACCAAATATTAAGTTCTATTTTTCTATTGTATCAAACACTTATTTCTTGCAATTAAATTCAAAATAATTATGTAAAAATCATGTGATTTTCTGGATTTTTTTTTACTTCTGTATCTCACAGTTGAAATGTACCTACCCCTTCATTTTTCATAGTTGGGAAAACTTCAAAATCGGCAGTGTATTAAATACTTATTTTCCCCACTGTAAGTGATAAATCATTGATTCTACCATCCCGATGGGCTGCTATTTTGTTCGAACACTCTAAAGTAAATTTTCCAAAAACAGCTTATTTTTCTTGTGATACAATTCTCATGAATGATGCAAAATGTGAGCCGACTGTCCAACATATTCCTGGATATAGAAATGGGTAGGAAAGACTGGAAAAAAAGGAAAATAGTCTTCCCACCCATAAGCTTGCTAGGGATGGGCGAATCTACTCGCTAGAACTCGGTACTCTGCGAGTTTCCCAGTGATTACTCGCACGAGTCCAATGCAAATCAATATCAATCCTAGTTTTGTCAGAAACGCTGACAAAACTAGGATTGCCATTGTTTGCATTAGACTCGGCTACTGTGCCAGTGATAGCAGGGAAACTCGCAAAGTAACTGCTGTTACATTGCGAGCCAAGTCCAGCTGTCTTCTCTGTGCAGGCTGCCAGCTCCAGGGTCCTAGAGCCCGCCTGCTGCCTGATGTAGCAGTGCTGAGATTGTTCTCAGTCTGCTCATTCCCTGTGCATAGACATCTATCTATGCACAGGGGATGTAGCAGAGAGGACATCGCGTTTTGGACTACGTCGGACGGAAGAGGATTTTTTTAATTAAAGATGGAGTCCCTAATGGCTTTTTTTTTTATTTCAAATAAAATTTTTTCTCTGTGTTGTGTTTTTTTAACCCTTTATTGGAGATTCTTAGTGGCTGGGTCAAACGTGGCCTGACATTAAGAATCTCGGGCTTAATACCAGCTTGTATAACAAAGCTGGTATTAACCCCTTTATTACCCAGCGTGCTACCGCCACCAGGGCCGCTGGAAGAGCGGGGTTCAGCGCCAGAGGATGGCGCTTCAATGAAAGCGCCATCTTCTGGGGCGGCTGCGGGCTGCAATTTGCAGCGGGGGGTGCCCAGAAAGCTTGGGCATCCCTGCGCTGCGGATTCCAGCCCCCAGCTGCTTAGCTGTACCTGGCTAGACATAGAAATTGCGCGGAGCCCCACGCATTTTTTTTTTATTATTTCATGAATTTCAGAGTCAGAGTCTCAGAGTCAGAGACAGAGTCAGAATCTCAGAGAGTCAGAGTCAGAGTCAGAATCTCAGAGTCAGAGTCAGAATCTCAGAATTTCATGAAATAATTTAAAAAAAATGCGTGGGGCTCCGCGCAATTTCTATGTCTAGCCAGGTACAGCTAAGCAGCTGGGGGCTGGAATCCGCAGCGCAGGGATGCCCAAGCTTTCTGGGCACCCCCCGCTGCAAATTGCAGCCCGCAGCCGCCCCAGAAGATGGCGCGTTCATTGAAGCGCCATCCTCTGGCGCTGAACCCCGCTCTTCCAGCGGCCCTGGTAGCGATGGCACGCTGGGTAATAAAGAGGTTAGGGCCAGCTTTGTATTATCAGCTGGCCCAAAGCCCGAAATTTATGGCGGTCACGCCAATATTAGACATGACCGCCATGAATTTCTATTAAATTGTTTTAAAAAAAACACAACACAAAGAAAATTTTTTATTAGAAATAAAAAAAAAAAGCCATTAGAGACTCCATCTTTAATTAAAAAAATCCTCTTCCGTACGACGCAGTCCAAAACGCGATGTCCTCTCTGCTACATCCCCTGTGCATATATATAGATGTCTATGCACAGGGAATGAGCAGACTGAGAACAATCTCAGCTCTGCTACATCATCTCTGTGCACAGACATTCATGTCTGTACACAGGGAATGAGCAGACTGAGAACAATCTCAGCACTGCTACATCAGGCAGCAGGCAGGCTCTAGGACCCTGGAGCTGGCAGCCTGCACACAGAGCAGACAGGACTCTTATCTGTGCGAGTTTCCCAGTGATTACTTACAAAGTAAACGAGTCCAATGCAAATAAATGACTAAACTAGGATTGCTTCAGGCTGAAGCTTCCGAGACACATCTGCGATTTGTAAATCTCACACTACTCGCTATTACTCGCTTCCCCATTCATTAACATTGGACTCGCTAGACTCGCAACGAGTAGCGAGTCCTGTGCTCGGACTCGCTAGAGTCAAGCGATTCCGAGTAATTTAGGATTCGCCCATCACTAAAGCTTGCCTATTTTGCTCTTCCCAAGACCAACAAAGCATCAAGCGGCCAAAGTTTATGTAATGCCAGAGACTCTCACATGGAGGTGACCTCTGTAAAAGGAGACCCATGGACCTTATCAGTGAGTCATGGCTTTTTTTTTGTTTTTAATAAATTGATAAACCAGGGTAAGAGTTAGGGAGTGTATTTTAAAATAAACTATTTTTGTGTGTCTTTTATTTTCTTTTAACTTACCAAGTTAGTAATGGGGGTGTCTGATAGATGCCTCTCCATTACTAACACCAGGGATTTATGCCAGCTGACACTACACAGCTGACATCAACCCCAAATACCATTACATTCATTGCGAATACACCAGGGCAGTCGGGAACAGTTAAGGTCATGCGCCACAATTGGCTCATGCATTGGGATGCCCCACTTCTGGGGCAGTAGATAGCTGCTATTTTTAGGCTGGATAGGACCCAATAACCATGGCCCTTCCCAGCCTGATTATACCTGCTCACAGCTGTCACTTTACTATGGCTGATTATCAAAAAAGAGGAGCGAGCCAATGCCATTTATTTAGTTATTAGGTTAAACAAGGCTAAAAACTATCCCTTTTCCAGCAGCTATCCCTACACCAAATCGAGGGAACAGAAGTTTTACTGGTGAAAGGACAGTATGTAACCCTGAAAAGGACTTTTGTTGTAATGGTGCAGCAGCGGTATACAATTACTGAAGTCCAGATTAATCCCTGCATATATGCCTGCTCTAATCCAAGCTCTCCCTCGAGATCAACTCAATGGCTTCCAGAGGAGAGTCTGAGTGTGCTGAGCATTGCTTCTAGATGTTATATAAGACCGGATAACGTGACACGCCTCGCCAATCACAATGTGACACAATATGGCTACAGCTGTGCCGTGGTGGGCAGGCAATCCCCGCATGTTGATTGGCTGTCTGACAGCCACGGAACTTGTGGACAAGGACTCGAGCATGGTGCTCAAATACCCCACGATACTGGATTGAGTAATGAGCGTACCCGAGCACCCATCACAATGCTCAATCTAGTATCGACCGGTGGGGAGCATGGTCCCTCATCAACGGCGTTCCGATTTCCCAAACCACACTTGGCCCAACAAAACCTTACACATCTTCAATGACAAAATCTGCTGATGAGTCTGGAGCGTTGAGCAACAAACCGGTTTCATGCTCGGAGACGATAAAGCCATAAAATATTATATTTCTCGAAAAAAGTTCCCTGTGCTGTTTTTTTAGGTATCATTTCCCTTTCAGTAAATAAATCCTTGGCACACGTTATATATGTGAGCTAGAATTTCTTTATTAGACTGGATATTATTAACGATTCCGTCACGTATCACCCATACAGTGAAACCCATACAGAAGTAATCTCGCCTGCTTATAATTATAGAACACAATCTCGTAATTAATAACAAAACCTATTACAGGTCCCACTTTGATCCAGTAATTATTTACCCTGAGCTTCGGGAAAATGCTTGACTTCGTTTCTTAAAAAAAAACACGCTATTTTTACCACAACCGTCGCGAAGGAAGATAAATTGCCATTTGAAGTTGAATATATTTGCCATATAAAGAGAATTCTATTAATTAAGAGACTTTTCAGAATTAATTAAAAAAAAATATCCTCGTGGCTGACGCGTTTTACGAAGCATGAAGAATAATGGCTGCTTGAGATTTATTGCGCAGCACGGCATCGCTCGTGTTGTATTGGAATTGGTATAAATATTACCTTTGTTTCTCTCGTAGAGATACAGGACAGAGTGCGGAAGGATTCAGGTTTTTTATGGTGCAGTGCCTTTTACATTTCCTCCGTCTGCTGCACACTTATTAGCTCCGGGGCTGAACACTAAGATGAATATTAAAAGGCTTGTCTGGTTTCTTGTAAATCTTAGGGTTGTCCAAGACTTAAGAAAAAAATAAAGAGTCTGGTCTTTTTCTAGAAATAGTGCTATTCTTGTTCATTGACTAGGTTGCGTCCTATCCATGTTTCGAGGCAGGTATGGATAGATTTAGCTCTTTTTCGTAAAAATGTTGTGTCTTTTCTATGATGTTAGAGAGATACTTTAAAAGAAATGAATAAATGTTGGGTTCCATACCTGGAACCTTTAATTCTTGGAGGTGCTGTTGGGGACAGTGGCGTAACTACCGCGGTCGCAGCGGGGGTCCCCAAGCTCCCCTGGGGCCCCCGCTGCCCCCCGCTGCCCATGCCTCCAGCCGCCCGCCGCGACCGCGATAGCGCCGGAAGAGGAGCAGAGGGAGGACTGGAAGTGACAATAAACACTTCCTGCAGCCGCGCAGCAGTGCCCGCCCCTTCACTGCTCCACAAGCCGGGAGGCAGAGCAGGTACTCGCGTCACTAAAGCAACCCGGCCAGCACCGCTATCGCCACCCCTCCCCCCCCCCACTTCTCAACCGACCAACACTGATAGCAACCCCCCCCCCACGGTGCTCACCAAAGGGGCCCCAGGGTGCATCTTGCACGTGGGTCGGTAGTTACGCCACTGGTTGGGGAGTAGCTTGGGAAAAGTTAGTAAAGTTTGAGCTCTAGTTGATGGATGTCTAAGAGGATGCTCCAACAAGTATTATATCTTCAGGGTCAGATTGGGCTCTACACAGAGGGGAACATGCCTCCTGGACCAGCCCCCAAGCAGTTGATGAGAGTCATGTCTTGGAGATGTCCCACCATCCTTTCCACTGGCAGACACAGACAAAAAAGTGCCCCTGGGCAAGAACAATACATAGGCCCTTAACCCACCCAAGAGCTCATCGAAATGCACAATTCCAACTGCTTTGGAGGTTGAAATGGGCCCCCTAACCTCCTGGGCCCATGTGCGGCTGCATAGGCTGCACTAATGATATGTACACCCCTGAACCTTCCTATAGTCAAATATATTTTTGTCTATCTTAAAGATGCTAATACAAATTAAAAAATGTGTATACTGTGTTAGCCAGTAGATAGAAAAATATTAAAATCTTAGAGTCTATGTTTACCATCTTTACAGTTCGCCATTAAAAGGTATCAACCACTGAGGACTCTCAGATTCTAACATTTTTCAATACAAATTAATAAATTCACACATTCCCCTCCCCAACATTTCACAAGTGATGAGGACACGACTCATGCATGGTCTGCTCTATTCTGTAGAAACATGAACAATAAAGAAACAAGACAGAAAAAGAATCAACGCCTTTGAAATGTGGAGCTGGAGAAGGATGTTATCAATACCATGGATGGCAAGAAGAACAAACACATCAATACTGGAATAAATCAAGCCAGACATGTCACTGGAAGGAAGGATCATCAAGCTACAACTTGCCTACTTTGGACACATCATACAAAGAGAAAAATCAATAGAGAAGGACTTTATGGTAGGAAAAATAGAAGGAACAATGTAAAGAGGAAGACCAGCAGAGAAGATCCTGATGGACCTATCTAGACTTGTAGAAGACATTGGTGGACCTATCTAGGCTTGCAGAAGACCCTGGTGGACCTATGTAGGCTTGGAGAAAATCCAAGTGGACCTATCTAAGCTTGGAGAAGATCTTGGTGGACCTATGTGGGCTTCTAGAAGACCTTGGTGGACCTATCTAGGCTTGTAGAAGACCCTGGTGGATCTATCTAGGCTTGTAGAAGACCTTGGCGGACCTATGCAGGCTTAGAGAGATCCTGGTAGACCTAGGTAGTCTCGGAGAAGATCCTGGTGGACCTAGCTAGGCTGCACAAGAACAAATCTTCCTACAGAGCATTTATCCATCAAGTCTTCATGGCTCGAGGTCAAGCTGAAGGCCGATAAATAATAATAATAATAAATCCAAATACAAGGTAAATCCTTGACACAAATCATTAGAATTGAAAATAATTGTCTGAATTTGACAATAAATTACCTACTGTTAGAAGACCTTATTTTTGACCAGTCCGATCTACAATCTTGACCTCAGTTGGTCATTTGATGGGATACCATGCGATATTGGATTGGCGCTTTTTCACAGTAGAGGAGTTCAATGAGAGAGCCAGCTCTGCTACTCTTATATATTTGAATGGCTGGAATTAAAGAGACGAGGGGACTCTAAAATCTTTCCGAGGAGTCCATCAGGAATGAACAAAGTGTTCCTTATGACAGACTCCGAAAACAAAAGGCTGAGGCGGTGACAGACTCTATACAGCTTCTCCTTTGAAGACTAAAATAAATGGAGAGGAAGCGCACAATAGGGTCTTATCCGATATAATCAGTCAATTATAAGTATGGTCGCACTCACCTGGTCGGGTTGTGTGTGACACAACCACTAATAAACCAGACAATTGGATCCTGTGGAACGCAGCAATCAGCCAGGAGAGTTGTATAAATCTTATGCGTTGATATAGGAATCCGGCTTGTAGATCGCGCTGTTCGAAAATTTGGCCAAGAAAAAGACTCCAAGGACCTCGGATCTTTAAGACAAAGATCTTTATTCCTCCCAGACTCGACGCGTTTCCTGTACCCACTGTACACTTCCTCAGGAGTTTAAGGATACACAGCCACCATGAATTAAGCATGTTAAATAAAGCCCTTGGCAGGAAATGAGGTCTGAAACCTCTTTTTTTTTTTTTCTCCAAATCTTAATCACAAATGTCCATCACCACATAAATGTACAAAACACATCTACCGTGTTTCCCCGATAGTAAGACCCCCCCCGAAAGTAAGACAGGGTGGGGGGGGACAGGGGATCTGCCAATGTAAGACCCCCCCCCCGAATGTAAGGCAGGGTAGGGGGGAGGGGGGTCTTACTATTGGGGAAACACGGGGGGGGGTTTACATACATACATACACACGTACAGACACAAGCATACACATATATACACACCATACACACCACACACACCACACACACACATAGCACCGCTTCTTACCGGGTCCGGTGTGGGGTCCCGATGGTCCTGTTCTGTCCTCTGTGCTCCGGTCCGGTCCCCGAGATGATCTGCTGCCGTCCGCCATGTTCCGGTGCCGTTTTGCACTGGTATTGCCGGTCCTAGGCTCCATGGTCCCTGCTCTTCCGGAGTTCAGGCTGCAGCTCCGCCCAGGTCATAGTGTGGGCCAATCAGCATAGCGGCGCTGACGTCAGAGGTAAGCGCCCAATGATGCTTGCTTGAGCGCCGCTATGCTGATTGGCCCACACTATGACCTGGGCGGAGCTGCGGCCTGAACTCCGGAAGAGCAGGGACCATGGAGCCTAGGACCGGCAATACCGGTGCAAAACGGCACCGGAACACGGCGGACGGCAGCGGATCATCTCGGGGACCGGACCGGAGCACAGAGGACGGCACAGGACCATCGGGGACCCCACACCGGACCCGGTAAAAAGGGGTGCTATGTGTGTGTGTGGTGTGTGTGGTGTGTATGGTGTGTATATATGTGTATATATGTGTATGCATGTGTCTGTCTGTATGTGTGGGAATGTGTGGATGGATGGCTGCAGTGTGTGGATGGATGGATGGTGGGGCCTCCAATGTAAGGCCCCCCGAAAGTAAGACAGGGGGCCACTTTTGGCCACAAAAAGAATGTAAGACCCTGTCTTACTTTCGGGGAAACACGGTATATAAAAAAAAATACACATAATTTAAACATATCTCCCTCTAAATACAAGCAGTAAAGTCACAATCTTTCAATTAAAATATTACAAACTCTTTAAAAATAATGCTCATTAGCAACATTCCTGTGCTCTTATACATGAATTTATCCCTTACACTTCCATGATGAATAGGAGAGTGGTAGAAAAATTATGAAATTCTATCTCTGTCTAACAATTAATGGCACATATCATTTACCACTTCCTATCTATTTATCCATTGCACCTCCTTTGGTTTTTACCTATTAATTCATATTTGCTGGTCAGTGTATTTGATCCTGTGTGCAGGCATGCAGATATCGCCAATATCACCATTAATCCTATATTAGCTGCAGCACCACTGTGCTGCTCAGGCAAGAGAGTGCTCTCTTGAGCTTAAACATCGCTGAAAACTATCCTAATGGATCCAGAATTTTGAATATTGTTTTTAATTGAAAAAACTTTTTGACATAGATACACATTTACCCTCCCTTTCGCTCAAATACCAGAATGACACAATTGATTCTAAAATCAGCATCTTAGAGGTTGGATCAGTTTTAATTTTGTGAGAACTGGCACTCCTATTTGAAGAGATCCGAGACCTCATTTAGACCATAAGGCTGCAATGTCCGCAGCCTATGGATCCACTAGATCTCTTTCCTCATCAATGCAGTGTCCCTATTGGCAGCACCGTCTGGCACATGATCAATTGGGACCACCGTGATACACAGTTTCTTATCGTGTTTGATCAAGCAGTGTTTAGAGAGGCTATGGAACAAGTAGCCCTCTTTTATATTATGTCTATGCGAATTTAAACGACTGTGCAGCTCCTGTGTCGTTTTCCCGACATACTGTAGTCCACATCCACATTGGATCAGATAGATAACATATGAAGTCTTGCAAGTCAGAAAGAACTTTATGTCAAATGTCATATTGTTTTGGTTTGATGTAAAATGACGGACCTTATGCCCTATCATAGTACAACATAGACACCTATTCACATTACACCTGAAAGATCCCAGTTTACTCCCATTTGATCGTTCTTTTCCGGAGCTTTTTATAACTTTCTTGAGGTGACTTGCCTACTTTGGACACATCATACAAAGAGAAAAATCAATAGAGAAGGACTTTATGGTAGGAAAAATAGAAGGAACAATGTAAAGAGGAAGACCAGCAGAGAAGATCCTGATGGACCTATATAGGCTTGTAAAAGACCTTGGTGGACCTATCTAGGCTTGTAGAAGACCTTGGTGGACCTATCTAGGCTTGCAGGCAGAAGACCCTGGTGGACCTATGTAGGCTTGGAGAAGACCTTGGTGGACCTATCTAGGCTTGCAGGCAGAAGACCCTGGTGGACCTATGTAGGCTTGGAGAAGATCCAAGTGGACCTATCTAAGCTTGGAGAAGACCTTGGTGGACCTATGTGGGCTTGTAGAAGAACTTGGTGGACCTATCTAGGCTTGTAGAAGACCCTGGTGGATCTATCTAGGCTTGTAGAAGACCTTGGTGGACCTATGCAGGCTTAGAGAGGATCCTGGTAGACCTAGGTAGTCTCGGAGAAGACCCTGGTGGACGTAGGTAGGCTGCACAAGAACAATCTTCCTACAGAGCATTGATCCATCAAGTCTTCATGGCTCGAGATCAAGCTGAAGGCCGATAAATAATAATAATAATAAATCCAAATACAATGTAAATCCTTGACACAAATCATTAGAATTGAAAATAATTATTTGAATTTGACAATAAATGACCATGAACTATATACTGTTAGAGAGGAAGACCACATTTTTGACCAGTCCGATCTACAATCTTGACCACAGTTTGTCATTTGATGGGACACCATGCGATATCGGATTGAGCTTTTTCACATTAGAGGGGTTCAATGAGAGAGCCAGCTCTGCTACTTTTATATATTTGAATGGCTCGAATTAAAGAGACGAGAGGACTCTAAAATCTTTCGGAGGAGTCCATCAGGAATGAACAAAGTGTTCCTTATGACAGACTCCGAAAACAAAAGGCTGAGGCGGTGACAGACTCTATACAGCTTCTCCTTTGAAGACTTAAAGCACTTTAAAATACCGCGAACCTGGAAAGGAAAATCCGTAGCTCCTCACCGCCGCCTTGGAAGGTGAATGTGACTCTTTTAATCAGGGAGGATTGTGACGTTGGCATTGTGGCACCTCAGTCTTCTGCATTGTGCCTTCCGCTCTTCATGGAAATCTCGGAAACATTCTGATGTAAATTACAGTTTAAAATCTAAATAAGAAAGATTTGTAACATGCAAATCTTTGATGTAAAAATGTTGCCAAGCGGAATTTTTGTCTGCATTTACATCAGAATGTGTCTTGTCAGCGGCGTGGGTTAGCGCAAGATGGTAAATTTGCAAAACACCAATAACAAGGAGGTCAGAATGCCGATGAGATTTAGCATCCGGCTTAAAATGGGTTATTTGCATTCGGGAAACATATTCAATGTGCTTTATGGGGGTATATGCAGGTACACTCTACTACCTAAAGCTAATTATGAGGCTAAAAGCAGAAAAACTTCAAGGAGAACAATGTAACAGGCATTTTGAAAGCTTACGGTTGTCCTTTTTCATCCCTAGGATTGCAATGTGGGAATCTAGGGGATGAGGCTGAGGACACTGGACTTTAAGTTCAATGTTGGTTTTTCTTTAGATCAGCCCTATTTGTTATTGCACCATGTGATGGAGAGGAACAGTGAGAGTAATTAACCTTCCAGGATCTTTTTGATTCTTCCCCCTTATGCTTGTTACACTCACAGGTGTGAGCATTGGCGAGTGGACCCAATGGGCTGTGTCACCTATCTCTTACCAGAAGGTGTGTAGCTGAGCGGCTACCAAGTCCAAGTAGCCGCCAGGGAAAACTTCAGGGGATCCTGGTACCTCGGCAGCTGGCCCCAGAGGTCAGAGATGTAGGCAGAGACAGTGTCCGGGAATGTGCAACCTGGACGGCAGGATACAGGCAGGTGCAGTTTTTGAATAGGTGAAGCCTTGATGGCTGAATGCATGAAGGTGCAGTGTCTGGGTATGGCAGCAGGACTGGTACAGATGGATGTTTATAGGTCAGCGGAACCAACAACAGACAAAGATCTGGCAAGGCACGGACACTTTATATAGCAAGAAGATCTGACAACTACCAACGGGTCTCTAATTGATAAACCATGGTGCTCAGGTATCTTCCAAATGGGGAAGGTGGCTTAAATATTCTTGTCTGTCATAGGCTAGGGTAGGGTGCACTAGCTCATTAAGAGCATGGGCGTCTCACACATGTGGCCTAGGCGCGCTCCCAGGAGACCTGTGCAGCATGTTCGGGCTCTGGGAGCGACAAGCAAGAGACGGAGCTAAAGAAGGCTTGGTTCCATGGCCGGCATTACAATGCTGGAGATAACAGTTGTTGCCCTTTCTCCCACTACCTCTGATTGTTGTCTTTGATGCTCATTATTTTGGTAAGGTAAACCATAAATTCATCAAATTTGGCACCGGGAAAGGCCTTGCTTCTTTACACGCTCCAGTTCACACATATGCAGTAAAGATACATCTGGTTGTCCAGTTGGTTTTCTGGCCATTCCAAAGTCAGACAGACTGGCCAATCATATGAGCTGGTGACCAGACCAATCATTGAAGTGCCAGCTATTGTTCTGTACATTTTTTATGTGCCGTTTCTATATTGTTTCTAACATGTTTTTATTTCCTGAACATTCATATGGATATACCCTGCAGGCCCATTGTTGTTAGACAAAGGACTGTTTCAATATTCTCTGTTTATTCTACTTGATCTTCTGGACTACCTACGATCCTTATTGATGCTCTAGTTTTAACCTCAGCTGGTTTGAGGTTTCCTCAGCTAAATATACGGTACTAATCAGTGGCCAGGAAGCCTAATCTCTGAAGACCAGACCCCATTATCCTGACCATTGAAACCCAAAAGGAGTGTAGTGTTTTGTGAAGTCTTCAAGACAAAACTATAAGTATATACCCACCAGGAGAGCAGTGGCTTTGCTTTATGGTGAACTCTATGACCAAATAAGCAAAAAAAAAAATGCACGTGCCTGTCTACCTTAATAAAAGATGTGAACAAACCCTATAGATTTAAGGGATCATTTCTTCAATTGTTTTTTCACTTTAGAGCTATGAATACATTGGCAGCTTGGTACCAGTGACCCATCGTATGAGAACATCCTCTTCTTGGGCAAAAATATATTGACTTATTGTAAAAAATAATTCTGATTAAAAATTTAAAGAGAAACTAATAGGTCGACCAGTAATATCCTGAATGAAGGTAAGCAAAGAAACCATGAACGTTGAGAAATGTAAGGACCAAAGAGGAAGACTTGAGTATTATGCTTACGTTGGCCCAGCTTGGCACCAGTGATCCACCATATGAGCACATCTGTTTCTTGAATAATTCTGTCTGATTGTCTCATTGTAAAAGACAATTATGTTATAAAATTTAAATCGAATCTAATAGGTCAACCAGTAATAATCTGAAAGAAGACAATCAAAGTAACCATGAACATGACATTGAGAAATGTAAGGACCCAAGAAGAAGACATGAGCACTATGCCTACATTGGCCCAGCTTGGCACCAGTGATCCATCGTATGAGAATATCCTCTTCTTGGACAGGAACTAATAGGTCAACCAGGATTTATCTGAATGAAGGCCATCAAAGGAACCATGGACATTGAGAAATGTAAGGACCCAAAAAGACTTGAGCACTATGCATATGTTGGCCCAGCTTAGCACCAGTGACCCGTCATAGGAGAACATCCTCTTCTTGGACAAAAAATGATTGTTTCATTGTAATAAAACAAGTATGATTAATGGTTTAAAAAGGAACTAATAGATCAACCAGTGATAACATGAACCAAGGCAATCAAAGGAACCATGAACATGACATTAAGACATGAAGGGCCCAAGAAGAAGATATGAGCATTATGCATACATTGGCCTAGCTTGGCACCAGTGATCCATCGTATGAGAATATCCTCTTCTTGGAAAGGAACTAATAGATCAACCAGTGATAGTATGAACGAAGGCAATAAAGGAACCATGAACATGACATTAAGAAATTAAGGGCCCAAGAAGAAGACATGAGCATTATGCATACATTGGCTTAGCTTGGCAACAGTAACCCATCGTATGAGAATATCGTCTTCTTGGACAAAAATCAATTAAAAGTTTAAACAGGAACTAATAGGTCAGCCAGGAATAATCTGAATGAAGGCAATCAAAGAAACCATGAACATTGAGAAATATAAAGACCCAAAAAGACTTGAGCACTATGCATATGTTGGCCCAGCTTAGCACCAGTGACCCGTCATAGGAGAACATCCTCATCTTGGACAAAAAATAATTGTTTCATTGTAATAAAACAAGTATGATTAAAGGTTTAAAGAGGAACTAATAGATCAACCAGTGATACCATGAACGAAGGCAATCAAAGGAACCATGAACATGACATTAAGAAATGAAGGGCCCAAGAAGAAGATATGAGCATTATGCATACATTGGCTTAGCTTGGCAACAGTAACCCATCGTATGAGAATATCGTCTTCTTGGACAAAAATCAATTAAAAGTTTAAACAGGAACTAATAGGTCAACCAGAAATAATTTGAATGAAGGCAATCAAAGGAACAATGAACATTGGGAAATGCAAGAACCCAAAAAGACTTGAGCACTATGCATGCGTTGGCCCAGTTTAGCACCAGTGACCCGTCATAGGAGAACATCCTCTTCTTGGACAAAAAAATGGTTATTTCATTGTAATAAAACAATTCTGATTAAAAGTAAAGGAACTAATAGGTCAACCAGTGATAATGTGAACGAAGGCAATCAAAGGAACCATGAACGTTGAGAAATGTAAGGACCAAAGAAGAAGACTTGAGTACTTTGCTTATATTGGCCCAGCTTGGCACCAGTGATCCACCATATGAGCACATCTGTTTCTTGAATGATTCTGTCTGATTGTCTCATTGTAAAAGACAATTATGTTATAAAATTTAAATCGAATCTAATAGGTCAACCAGTAATAATCTAAAAGAAGACAATCAAAGTAACCATGAACCTGACATTGAGAAATGTAAGGACCCAAGAAGAAGACATGAGCACTATGCATACTTTGGCCCAGCTTAGCACCGGTGACCCGTCATAGGAGGACATCCTCTTCTTGGACAAAAAATGATTGTTTCATTGTAATAAAACAATTATGATTAATGGTTTAAAGAGGAACTAATAGGTCAACCAGTGATAACATGAACGAAGGCAATCAAAGGAACAATGAACATGACATTAAGAAATGAAGGGCCCAAGAAGAAGACATGAGCATTATGCATACATTGGCCTAGCTTGGCAACAGTAACCGATCGTATGAGAATATCGTCTTCATGGACAAAAATCGATTAAAACTTTAAACAGGAACTAATAGGTCAACAGGAATAATCTGAATGAAGGCAATCAAAGGAACAATGAACATTGGGAAATGTAAGAACCCAAAAAGACTTGAGCACTATGCTATGTTGGCCCAATTTAGCACCAGTGACCATCCTCTTCTTGGACAAAAAATGATTGTTTCATTGTAATAAAACAATTATTATTAAAAGTTTAAAGAGGAACTAATAAATGAACCAGTGATAGCATGAAGAAAGGTAATCAAAGGAACCATCAACATGACACTGAGAAATGTAAGGACCCAAGAAGAAGACTTGATCTAAAAAAAACATCTTTGGTAGATCTTCTTTACAAAAGTTACAAAACAAGTTTTCAGAAACATATTTTCTATTTGCAGTTCATTTAAATATTCAATTACGTTCTAAGTAAATTTAAATGTCATTTAATAATAAATTCCAGGATATTTCATATTTTTGGATTCTGTTGGTGTCACATGTTAGTAATGTAGTAGAAATAATCCCCCTTTTCTCAATAATATGGGCTCCATCTCCACCTCTTATATAACATTTTCTTTTGATATATAATATCCAGTAATGGTGGTTTAATGTGTGGATTAGTAAATGGAGTGTAAGTAGGTATTATGTTCTTAAAAATCACTGATTACCGCCATTAAGGGTTCATGATATGGAAAACACAATGTAGCAGAAAAATCAGTTTTTGCTTTTAGTTTTTACATTTAGTAACAGGACACAGGTAGACTAGTTTTTTTTTCTATATACAAATTAAATGGGTCGTCTGGCCTAAAACTGATAATTCTTATCAATCCTTCCAGTGCCTACAATGTGCGCTGCCGGTTTCTAAGCCAGGAACAGACCACAGTTATATGGTATGCATGTTACCGGCAACAACAAGACTAGTGGGTGCAGCCTTACTCCATACAAGGGTATGAAGCAGGCGTGTCTGCCAAGTGGGAGCGTCGATCTAGTGGGTGTGGCTTTGTTCCATACGGTTGTATTGAGGGAGGCCATGCCCACTAGTCAAGGGCTTCGGTCGCAGTGGCCAGGGACATGCATACCACATACCTGCAGTCCATCCCAGTTTGTAAACTGCAAATCCTCGCAGCGCACAGTACACGAGCTGGGAGAACTGATAAGTCTGCAGTCACATCGAGTGGCTGCAGAATTATTGGTTTTAGACCGGACAACCCCTTTAAGTACTGCTTGTCATTGTCAGCCTGGATAAAGAAGTTTTTCATTTGCACCATGTCTTATGGTGTCGGTGTTTCATCCCTGTCTGAACCTGCTCCTAGATCATCTTCTGACATGCCACTCCAAGGCCTTAAGATACTCAGAATCGGGCTTTGAGGCTTTATCATTGGGATCACAGGGACCAAGACTCGGCTCCGTAACTCTGGAGGTGCCATTAAAAGTTCGGTGTGGGTTGCTCTCCCTCTTAGGGAAGGTTATCTGGTGTGGAGGGTTCATTCTGGGAAGGAATGACTGGACTTAGGAACACTTGAATTTTTTTGTCACGCCACGCAGCTATAGATGGCCACTGCCGCACGACAGTTCTCCCAGGGGCCAATGGTTGGGAGGCAGTAATGTTCTTAAGCCATCGACGGGTAGGGCTGACCCCAGGGCAACTAGAGGTACCTGAATGAGTTGGTAGTTGGGTTTTAGGTGCTTTTGACGCGTTAAGAAGGTTCACAGACACAGTAGGGTGCAATCTTCAGATCTTTTACTCACTGTTACTGGGCACCAACCAACTGAGCACTAGGATCTTGGAGGTAGGGATCCAGCTACTCTCGGGTAGTAGTGACTTGCCCCGGCGGGGGTCGTGGGTTGCTTGGAACCGGGCCCTCTCGATGTCGTCATGGCTGTGGGATGTCACAGTGGTGTGAACTGGCACGTGGTCCCCTCGTCGTGCGGCCAGTAAAAGGGGGAGTTTGAAAAAGGGATGAAAAGTAAAATATAAATGTAAAATAAAAGATTTGTGTGGTGACACCACACTTGGAAGGCATCAGGTAAAGCCACTGCTGCAGTCAGGACCTCTGGGGATGATGGGGGTAGAAGCTGTGATAGTTTGTGTGACACAATGGACTCCTTCAATGTAGAACATAGGATGATTTAATAATAATATTTAATAATTTTTATTCATTTATATAGCGGTATTGATTCCATAGCACTTTACATACATGAGTAATGCTGTCTCTCTTGGGAGCTCACAATCTAAATATCCTATCAGTATGTCTTTTACAATGTGGGAGAAAACCCACGCAAACACGGGGAGAACATACTAACTCCTTGCAGATGTTGTCCTTAGTGTCCTTGGTGGTAATTGAACCCAGGACCTCAAGACCCCAGCGCTGCAAAGGCTACAGTGCTAACCACTTGAGCCACCGTGATTTGTTATTTAACCCAGACAGTATTGTATTTTGGTTTGCAAACTTTCATGGGTTAAGTCTAGGGATGGGCGAGTCTACTCGCTAGGACTCGTTACTCGGCGAGTAGTGAGGGACTCGCAGGACTCGGTGCTCTGCGAGTTTCCCAGCGATTACTCGCACAGCAACGAGTCCAATGCAAATCAATGGCAATCCTAGTTTTGTCAGAGACTCTGACAAAACTAGGATTGGCATTGACTTGCATTGGACTCGTTTACTGTGCAAGTAAAATCGCTGGGAAACTCGCACAGTAAGGAGTCAAGCTGTCTGCTCTGTACAGGCTGCCGCAGCTCCAGGGTCCTAGAGCCCACCTGCTATTCCTGTGTGTAGCAGAGCTGAGATTGTTCTCAGTCTGCTCATCCCTGTGCATAGACATCTATATCTATGCACAGGGATGTAGCAGAGAGGACATTGCGTTTTGGACTACGTCGGACGGAAGAGGATTTTTTTAATTAAAGATGGAGTCCCTAAAGGCTTTTTTTTTATTTCTAATAAAAAATTTTCTCTATGCTGTGTTTTTTTAACCCTTTATTGAAGATTCTTAGTGGCCGGGTCAAACGTGGCCTGACATTAAGAATCCCGGGCTTAATACCAGCTTGTATAACAAAGCTGGTATTAACCCTTTATTACCCAGCATGCCACTGCCACCAGGGCCGCTGGAAGAGCGGGGTTCAGCGCCAGAGGAAGGCGCTTCAATGAACGCGCCATCTTCTGGGGCAGCTGCGGGCTGCAATTTGCAGCAGGGGGTGCCCAGAAAGCTTGGGCATCCCTGCGCTGCGGATTCCAGCCCCCAGCTGCTTAGCTGTACCTGGCTAGACATAGAAATTGCGCGGAGCCCCACGCATTTTTTTTTTATTATTTCATGAAATTCATTAAATAATTAAAAAAAAGGGCTCCCCTATATTCTTGTGTCCGGCCAGGTACAAATAGGCACCTGGGGGTTGGGGGCAGCCCGTCGCTGCCTGCTGGATACGGCTGGTTCCAGAAATACGGCGAAGCCCACGTCAAATTTTTTTCTGACAAATCCATAAAACAATGTAAATAAAAGGGACTGGGCGAGGGGTTAATAAAGATGCAGTCCCTTTTTTAGGATTGTTTTATTGATTTTTCAGAAAAAAAATTACATGGGCTTCGCCGTATTTCTGGAACCAGCCGTATCCAGCAAGCAGCGACGGGCTGCCCCCAACCCCCAGGTGCCTATTTGCACCTGGCCAGACACAAGAATATAGGAGAGCCCTCTTTTTTTATTATTTCATGAATTTCATGAAATAATAAAAAAAAAATGCGTGGGGCTCCGCGCAATTTCTATGTCTAGCCAGGTACAGCTAAGCAGCTGGGGGCTGGAATCCGCAGCGCAGGAGGCCCAAGCTTTCTGGGCACCCCCCGCTGCAAATTGCAGCCCGCAGCCGCCCCAGAAGATGGCACGTTCATTGAAGCGCCATCCTCTGGCGCTGAACCCCGCTCTTCCAGCGGCCCTGGTGGCGGTGGCACACTGGGTAATAAAGAGGTTAGGGCCAGCTTTGTATTATCAGCTGGCCCTAAGCCCGAAATTTATGGCGGTCACGCCAATATTAGACATGACCGCCATGAATTTCTATTAAATTGTTTTAAAAAAAACACAACACAGAGAAAAAATTTTATTAGAAATAAAAAAAAAGCCATTAGGGACTTCATCTTTAATTAAAAAAATCCTCTTCCGTCCGACGTAGTCCAAAACGCGATGTCCTCTCTGCTCATCCCTGTGCATAGATATAGATGTCTATGCACAGGGATGAGCAGACTGAGAACAATCTCAGCTCTGCTACACACAGGAAGAGCAGGTGGGCTCTAGGACCCTGGAGCTGCGGCAGCCTGTACAGAGCAGACAGCTTGACTCCTTACTGTGCGAGTTTCCCAGCGATTTTACTTGCACAGTAAACGAGTCCAATGCAAGTCAATGCCAATCCTAGTTTTTTCAGAGTCTCTGACAAAACTAGGATTGCTTCAGGCTGAAGCTTCCGAGACACATCTGCGATTTGTAAATCGCACACTACTCGCTATTACTCGCTGCCCCATTCATTAACATTGGACTCGCTAGACTCGCAACGAGTAGCGAATCCTGGGCTCGGACTCGCTAGAGTCAAGCGATTCCGAGTAATTTAGGACTCGCCCATCACTAGTTAAGTCCTTAAACTCTAATCAGACAGTATTTCGTAGATGACTGTGGTTTTAGTTAGCATGGTAATGTAATTATCTAAATTGTTTGTCATAGAAGGCCAGAGAACTTAATTATGCTAATCGTCCATTGTATGTTACCCTGTGAATGTTGACTTCATGTAAATTGCCCCAGCCACTATTGTTTTAATGTCATGGTTTGCAGACTGAATGTCTCCTACTAACATTCCATTGTAAGGACTATATCAACCAGTATGTCGCTCTACCTTGCCAGGATTGCAATGCTACTAAAAATATGTTAAATAAGGCTTAGGTCCAGCCAATGAAAATACAGTGTCATTGCACCAAACTTGACGTTCCCAATATCCTACCATGAGGGCTGAAGGTATATTAGGAGATGTGTTCATTAACCAGAGTTAGTTAGATTCTGTCTAGTGACCTCAGTCTAGGGATTTCGGTCGCGGCTAGAGGTACACTGGATTGGATACAGGCAGCTAATCCAGTATCTTCGGGTCCAGTTGGCGAGCCATAACCCCAGGCCGAGGCATTTCGATGCTGACCAAGAGGATCAGAACCCGGACTATAGAACCACAAGGACTTCAGCATCGGATTATCGGATGTGGCTATGATAAAGACTGCATAAGGATAAGGAAGCAACCCAGGTTGGAACGATACAGTCACCTTGCTACAGACCTTACTGTGCTATATTTTAATCCCTGTTGAGCCAGCGGAAGGGTGAGACTCTGTTGCCTGTTACATTATGTGTTGTGCTTGGTTATGTGTTATATGCTGTTAACTGTTTGGGGATCCAATAAAGCCTTAATATTGTGGTTCCTCACCCTGTGTTGTCTGAGTAGTGTTCCGCCCACGGTTAAGCGGTTAAGGAGCTCGGGCGTTCAGTTGGGGATGGGGATGAGCCCTGGTCCACGTTGTCTTTCTAAAGGAGGCTGGGCCTGCGGACGAGAGCACCCACTGACCCCCGGGTCTCAACAGTTTGGCTCTCCAAGAGCGGGTCCCCATGTAGTCTATGGAGGTGATTTGAGGGAATGGAAGGCCAGTGGGGTCGATATGGCTGCTGGCAGGGATCAGGGACACTCTCAGGCAGGCTCCTTCTGCTGACTCGGCATTTCAGTCTACCTCTCCTCAGGCGCAGAATGAACAGTCTCACACAATGCTGAGTTTCAACCCGGTTTACTTGGCTTCTCTCATCAGGTATTTCAAGTTACAAGCCAGTACAGTGGCGGCTCCGGTAGACTTTAGCAGCCAGGATGGCTCATCCAGTTCGCCCCCTTTTATGCTCCTTTCCATGGGCCTCTCTTCTCAGCGTTGCCTATTTTCCACCCTCCTGCACACACCTCTGCATGCAAAGCTCCGATCCAGTGGCCACGCACTTTCTCTTCGGGACATAAAGTCCCCACGGCCTACTAGTGTCATGGTTGGAGCTAGGAGCTTCCTCGCCTCTTCATGGCCGGTCCCCTGGTTCCTGCCCTGTCCTTAGGCTTCACAGCTGATTCGGGCAGATTGCTCACTGCCCGCACCTCTAGGATTCTTTCTGTCTCTCTGCAGTCTGTAGCCCCAGGACCCGGAACAGGCATCATGATGGTACAGGCCGCTGGGTCCGTGTCCTCTCTGTCTCGTGTCCTCCTCCGACCCTTGCTCCTGTTGTTTCTCTACTCTCCGTCTGACTGATGGACTACCTCCTAGGCTGACTCCTGGGCTAACTGATTAACGTACTGTGGTGTTCTCTACTTTGTCTCTTCTTTGTCTCTTCTTCCCTAACCACTTCCTATGCTAACTTCCCATCCACCACCTGTCTCCTCCCGCCATCCCACAGCTGGGTTTAGAGTCCTCACCCTGGGATCGGGGTGTGTTGGGTGTGTGTGTGGGTGACTGGACCTACTGATCCCGGTTGCTGGAAACTTCTAATGGCGACCGGACCACAGGGGCGCCACAGTAGTATGGTGCGTAACTGGCATCACTTCTCTGTCCTCTCCTGGTCGTCTCATACAGCGCTTTTCTCACCAGTCCTGCTTTGCACCTCGCCACACAGAGCTCTGAGCTAGTGACTGTGGGCTTTTCTTAGGGGTTAACCTGCAGTGTCTCCCCTTAGCCCTATGGTTGCCACATTTTCAGCAGATGTGCTTGGAAGTCAACTGTGTCATAGAAGTGCCACAGCCTCCGGATTCCTAGCTGAGCCTGGTCAGTCTTTTCCACTAGTCTTGGGGTTCCCGGTGTCCCTTTCAGCGGCCTGGTCCCTCCACTTGCCTGCGCCTGACAATGGATACGAGCCCCACAGGTGGATTGCTCACTTCCCGTGCCTCTGGGACCCTCTTTTCCTTGTGGAGCCACCTAGGTGTTATTTCTGCTCCTCGTTCTGGCCTCACGACAAACTCCCACTTGCTCCAGTCCTCTGGACACTTAAGTTCTTTCTGTGACAGGCGTTCTTGCTCTCGCTTCCCTCTAACTCGACCCCTGTTGATCAACAGTCTCTCTGCAGCTGTTCTATCGCCGCTCCTCAGCTGGTCAACTCTCTCTTCAATAGTTCAACTGTTTCTCCTGTGTTCTAGATCTTTCCCGCACTATTTATACATCTTGTCATGTGTCCCATGTCATCTACGTGTGTTCTTCCTGACCTCACTCCTTCCCAGGTGCTCCTGTGGCACCCCATGGGTTAATATGTCACAATAACACCACATGGGTTCTCTCCCCACTACACGTTGACAAACACTAGCACCTCTGGGCCAGGAGGGGGAGCACCACCTGCTCCCTTAAATACTCCTGCTTATGAGGGAGAGCTCAGTTCAGCTCGGAGCAGGGCTTTGAAGAGGACACTTAGAGCAGAGTTAGCTCAGTGCAGACCTAGCAAGGGTCAGAGGAACAGGAGAACCACAGACAGAGGAACACGTCTGGGAGCTGGAGTGACACTTTCACTTGCCCCAGAAGAGCGCACGGAACGGACACCGGATCCGGTACTGTGTCTGGCACCCACAGCACAGTGAATCCAGGAACAGTGGGATCTCTAGATGCCCCTAGTACCAGTGCAATGCAACACGGAGGGGTCAACACAGTACAGAGGACTCAAGTTGCCTAGCCAAGTGGTACCAGCAGAACACAGAGAGAGAGTGAGAAGTCCCAGCAGCTCAGCTAGAAGCAGCAGCCCAGGACACACACACAGCATAACACGAGGAAGCTAACGACCCGGACAGGGTGGGGAGAGAGCTTAGCCCCATTACAGACTCCGTGGACTATAATCTGCAATAACATCAGCAGTAAAGCTTTGGAAAACAGCTTTGGAGTCTGTGTATTGATTGCAACCTTTGTCCTACATTCAGTAACAGAGAGCTCCCACCTACAGAGCTACAAGCCTGTCAGCTCTGCACACGGATTAGAAGAAGCTGCAGCAACAGGAGAAGAGCAGAATTGCACCTTTGACTACTAAACGTGAGTGTGTGTCCTTTAACCCTGTCTCCACCATCCATATCCATTATAGACTATACCATTACTGCCCCAGGGAATACAGTTCTACCCACTGGAACTATTACACCTAAGCTGCCATTCCATCATCCCCGGAGGTTCTGCAGCAGCGGCGGCCCCATCACTGGCCGCATATGGTGGGTGGCGTCACGACTGACAATCCCCTGTAAATACACCCCTTTTATTTGCCAGGGCCCGGGAAACGGACCGGACTAGGACCACCCGTGACTTCCCCCGCAGCAGACACGGTCCGGTACCGAGTACCCTCGTCCCAGTGGGCTCGACAAACCTGACGTCACGAACAGGATCTACCGTGCCCGTTAAAACGGGCAGCGTGTGCCGTGATTGATGTGAAAATTGTTTTTGAACTGTGCCATCTGAACTGTATTTTTGAAAATCCGCCATCTTGGAGCGCGCGGCGTGCGGGAAAGAAAGGGGGCGGTACCTTGCATTGGCGCGAACTCAGCCTCCTCCCTTGGTGCTGACAACATCCGGCGGGGAAGAAGATCCCTGGTGCACCCAGGAACCTCCCATAGACATCCAGTCGGAAGCAGAAGATGGAGGGCGGATATTAACTAAGGGGGCCTAAGATGTCGCAGCCCGATGCACAAGGCGGCGACGGAGCAGCCGGTGGAGCTGCAGCGCCGGACCCAGCGATAGTACCCGGCGATGCAGCGGCGCAAGGAACAGCATCCATAATGCCATTCCTGATGCCGTATACTCCAGGGGCAATGTGGCTGCCCCAATACTCCGGTGAGCCTAATACATTAACTGAATTTATGATAAAGATAAAAGAGTATTATGTGATGTATCCCCTCACTGAAGCCCAGCGTGTAGGAATGATAATGGGACAATTAACGGGCAATGCACGGCGTGAGGTTGCGTCCTGGCTGGACACAGATAAGGATACTGTAGAACATCTAGCAGCCAGACTGAAGGCAACTTTTGAATCTGCTGCTGATACCCGGGCTAAGATGAGGTTCTTTGCATGCCACCAGAAGCCTAAACAGAGTGCCAGAGACTTTGCCTTGAACCTGCAGGAAGCACTCAGAGCCCTTAAACTGGCAGAACCTGCTTTAGCCCCGGGAGCTGATAAAATGCTATTTGACCAATTTATAGAGGGACTCCATTCCCTTCCCACCGAGGACAGTTAAGCATGATACTGCTGCAGAACCCTGACACTACATTTACTGAGCTGAAAGATAGAGCTATCAATTTGCAGCAGCTGGAAGAGCCACGGGAGCTATCAACTATCCCGGACCCCGGCCACTGCAGCAGCACCTCAGCAGCCGGCAGCGCCAGCGACATCAGCTATGTCGGCAACTGCTGCTGAGACTGGAGAACTGATTTCTAATGCTGCCCTCAACCAAAAGCTAGATGCCCTGACAGACACCGTGATCTCCATGGCCAGGGTCATCAAGAACTGCGAGAGTCAAAGCCTGCACCCAAGATCGAGTTGGCGACCAGCAGAGAGGATGTCCCGTGGATGAGGCCCAGAAGATTCCCAGCAGCAAGAGGACGACCCAGCGATCGCTACCAACCGGATGGACAGCCCATTTGCCGCCGTTGCCAGAAACCAGGCCATCTTGCTCGTGAGTGTCCTTTAAACGACAATGCCCTGGGCAGGCGGGCCGCTCCCCAGGAATGAACACTCAAGGCCCCTCAGCCTGGTATGACAAATTCGTGGGAGGAAAACCGGTGATCCCTATTGTGTTGGATGGCATTCCCTTTAGTGCCTTGCTAGATACCGGGTCCCAAATAACATCCATCCCACATGTTCTATATAAAAGGTACTGGGCTGATTCAGACATTACTAATGCGCCAGATGACTTTAACTTTAATGTATGGGCTAGTAATGGACAGGTAATACCAAAGGTCGGATTTAGAGAGATGAATATTCAGGTTGGGAAGGTAGAATTGCAGAACCAGGGTATTATAATCATAGATGTTAACCGGCGAGAACATGAACCAGTGATGCTGATAGGAATGAATGTAATTGAGAAACGTTTTTCCAAAGTGTTAAGTGTTTTGCAGCAAATCGCCGAGACTGCCGGAACTGGACAACAGAGGCTTCTGCACAAAGAGATCAAAGCCTTGATGTTGAAGCAACAGGTAGAAATCTCCAGAGGTGAGATCGGCAGTGTACGGGTAAGTGATCCTATACCCATTGTAATACCTCCCATAACTGAAATGTTGGTGTGGTGTAGAGCCGCAATAGGCATTAAAGGGCAAGACTATCAGGCCCTGGTAGAACCCGTGTACTCAGACAGTAGACCGACCATACTCACTGCTAGAGGAGTAGTTGACGTACACAGGGGAAGAGTGCCATTACGCCTATTGAACTGCGAAGAAGATGAGGTCACATTACCTAAGTATGCTACCATGGCTAAGTTGTACACGGTTGATAACAATAACATCACAGCCGCCGAGCCCTTGAACCCGTCAAGTCAGGCGGATGACAATGGCTCAGAGGAGAAGCTGGAGGATTGATGCCAAAAGCTGCATGTAGGTACCAGTTCTACACCTCCCCGTCACAAGCATGGAGTATACCGGGTAGTGAAAGAATATGAGCAGATATTCAGTAAACACCCGTTAGACTTTGGGCAGATTAAAGGGGTAGAGCACACTATACCCACAGGTAACCATCAGCCTATAAAAGAGAGGTATAGACCTTTACCACCAGCTCACTACCAAACCACCAAAGATATGCTCAGAGAGATTAAATCTGCAGGGGTAATAAGAGACAGTTGTAGCCCCTGGGCAGCACCTCTAGTGTTAGTTAAAAAGAAGGATGGGACCATGAGAATGTGCGTAGATTAACTGCAGATTAATCGCATCACACATAAGGATGCATACCCATTACCTAGGATTGAGGAGTCATTAGCTGCATTAAAATCTGCTAACTACTTTTCCACCCTCGATCTGACTAGTGGGTACTGGCAGGTTCCTGTGGCCGAGGCCGACAAGGAGAAGACTGCGTTTACTACGCCAATGGGCCTCTGTGAGTTCAATTGTATGCCGTTCGGACTATGTAACACACCCGGGACCTTTCAACGTCTGATGGAAAGCTGTCTAGGGCACAAGAACTTTGAAACTGTCCTCCTGTACCTAGATGACGTCATAGTCTATTCCAAGACGTATGAGCAACATCTACAAGACCTGGCAGAAGTGTTCGAAGCTTTGTCCAAATATGGCATGAAAATCAAGCCATCCAAGTGTCACCTTCTCAAACCAAAGGTACAGTACCTGGGACATGTCGTGATTTCAGAGGGAGTAACACCGGATCCTGATAAAATCACAGTGATAAGGGATTGGCCAAGACCTACAAACGTGAAAGAAGTGAGGCAATTCCTGGGCCTGGTAGGCTATTATAGAAGATTTATCAAAGGATTCACGAAGCTAGCAGCTCCTCTGCAAGACATTCTGGTGGGACGATCGAAGAAGTCTTCATCCTGTAATTTCCTGACACGGTGGGATGAGGAAAGAGAAGATTCCTTCAATAAGCTGAAAAGTGCGCTGACGGGAGAAGAGATCCTGGCATACCCTGATTACCATCAACCCTTCATTCTATACACGGATGCCAGTAACGTGGGACTGGGAGCAGTATTGTCGCAGAAGCAAGGAGGCAAGAGAGAGTTATTGCCTTTGCAAGCAGGAAGCTCCGGCCTACAGAAAGAAATCCCGAGAACTACAGCTCCTTCAAGTTAGAGCTACTGGCAGTAGTTTGGGCTGTGACTGAATGCTTTAAACACTACTTGGCAGGTGCAGAATTCACCATCTACACGGATAACAACCCGTTGACTCACCTGGATACAGCGAAAGTAGGAGCTCTGGAGCAGCGATGGATAGCCCGGCTATCTAATTACAACTTTGTCATCAAATACAGGGCAGGTCGCAAGAACGGGAACGCAGATGGCTTGTCACGGATGCCGCACCTGAAGGACGTGGAAGAGGAACCAGAAGAGTTGGAAGAGATTGAACTACCGGCCTTTCATCGTTCAAAGGTACAAGACTATCAACCCGGCGCCTACCAAAGAAAGCAGGAAGTAAATCTTAACCCGTTAAGACACTACGGATGGGCCGAAGCTCAAGATAATGATACAGCCATGAAGCTAGTGAAAGAATTGCTTACGCAACAACGTGCACACCCTGATCAGAATGCCCCAGCTGAAGCTATACAGCTATGGAAAGATAGAGGCAAGTTGTTCCTGCATCAAGGGAAGCTCTGCAGAACGCATACCAATCCTAAAATGCATGAACTGGTATGGTAGATTATCGTGCCCAATCGAGCCACTCAGATGGTCTTAGAAGCTTATCATGACGGCGCAGGTCATTTTGGATGGAAGAAGTTAGAAGCGATCCTGAGAGAAAGATTCTATTGGGTTGGCATGAGAAGATCAATTGAACGTTGGTGTAGAATATGTGCCGCGTGCAACCTCAGAAGGAAAGATCCACAGAAAGCTCCGCTTCAACCAATAGTAACCAAGCAGCCACTCGAGCTAGTCGCGATAGACCACGTCAAGTTGTCACCAAGCCGGTCAGGCTATGTCTATGCCTTAACGATCGTGGACCATTACTCACGCTTCTTAGTGGTGGTACCAGTCAAAGATCTGACAGCGAAGACGGTAGCAAAGGCATTCCAGACGCATTTCTGTAGACCACATGGTTACCCAGAACAAGTCCTTGCAGACCAAGGTCCAGCTTTTGAATCAGAACTATTCAAGGAATTCTGTGATATGTACGGTTGTAAGAAGATCCACACAACAACGTATCATCCCCAAACAAATGGTTTATGCGAGAAGATGAATCATATCGTGATTGAACTGTTAAAGACCTTACCAGAGTCAGAAAGAAACCAGTGGCCAGATAAATTACCTGATTTGGTAGACTTATACAACCATGTTCCCGTGAGTTCTACAAACTGCACTCCAGCCTACCTTATGCGTGCAAGACCCGGTAAATTACCAATTGATCTAGAAATGGGAATCGTAAAACCAGATACAGAAGTAGAAGAAGAAACAGATTGGGATACCAAACGTCAGAAACAGTATCAACAAGTCCAAGAATGTGTAGAAAGAAACTTACAACAAGCAAGAGCAAGACAAGAGAAAACTTTTAACAGACATGCTCAAGCAATGCCATTACAGGAAGGTGATCAAGTGCTCAAAAGAAAGAGACGCACAAACAAACTGGATAATCAGTGGGAAACCGTCTTACCATCTAACCTAGACAATGTTAAAACCTGTTTGATAAGTAAAGATGAAGGAAGAACTTCAGCAGTCGTATCTCGTGATCAACTCAAATTGTGTCCTGAAACCTTGAAGACACCTGAAGTTGTAGAACCCGTACAGGTCCAACCTATTCAAGAAAAAGAAGAAGTATTCCACACGGTACTAGGAGATTTCCCTAAAACATGGCCAAATTACCATGGAGCAGTTGTCATACCCATGATTGCATTCCCTTCAATGGTGGAACCAAAACCAGAACCGTGTTACCAGAACCAGTGTTACCAGAACCAGTGTTACCAGAACCCGTGTTACCAGAAGAAGACCCAAGACTTGAAGAACTGGAAGTAGAATTTGAAGAGGAAGAACAAATTCCTGGTCCTAGCGAACTTGCCAGTCCTGCAGTCAGATATCCATCTGCCTTAATACCAAGCAACCCAAATAGGTACACGTCCACTCACACTATCAGACTAAGTCCACCAACATTGCGCAGATCAGAGCGTAGTACCCAAGGTCAGTTACCAGCTAGGTACAAAGATTAAAATGTCATTAATTGTAAAGTGTAAATATGTTGGTTTGAATGTAAATTGAATTCAGTGGACAAATGTATATAGTTATTGCAACGTTAAAAAGCCCAGTACCTACAGAGACTATCCTGTATGAACTTTGAACTTTTCTTATTTACTTATGGACCATATATACCACGGACTGGTAGTGGTAAGAACTCTTGATAATATACTTATCAGCCCGGAGGCAATAGACTAAACCCCCGGAAAGACTGTTTTTTTACTTTTTTGACTCTTTTTCACATTCTAGTGATTTTTGTACTTTTTACTTTTAAGTCTTTGTTAATATTAATTGTGGTTAACTGTTGTTTACTTGTTTTTCCACAGTCCTGGAGTACTGTATTTAACTAAGGGGGAATGTGGCACCCCATGCCTTAATATGCCACAATAACACCACATGGGTTCTCTCCCCACTACACATTGACAAACACTAGCACCTCTGGGCCAGGAGGGGGAGCACCGCCTGCTCCCTTAAATACTCTTGCTTGTGAGGGAGAGCTCAGTTCAGCTCGGAGCAGGGCTGTGAAGAGGACACTTAGAGCAGAGTTAGCTCAGTGCAGACCTAGCAAGGGTCAGAGGAACAGGAGAACCACAGACAGAGGAACACGTCTGGGAGCTGGAGTGACACTTTCACTTGCCCCAGAAGAGCGCACGGAACGGACACCGGATCCGGTACTGTGTCTGGCACACACAGCACAGTGAATCCAGAAACAGTGGGATCTCTAGATGCCCCTAGTACCAGTGCAAAGCAACACGGAGGGGTCAGCACAGCACAAAGGACTCAAGTTGCCTAGCCAAGTGGTACCAGCAGAACACAGAGAGAGAGTGAGAAGTTCCAGCAGCTCAGCTAGAAGCAGTAGCCCAGGACACACACACACAGCGTAACACGAGGAAGCTGACGACCCGGACAGGGTGGGGAAAGAGCTTAGCCCCATTACAGACTCCGTGGACTATAATCTGCAATAACATCAGCAGTAAAGCTTTGGAAAACAGCTTTGGAGTCTGTGTATTGATTGCAACCTTTGCCCTACATTCAGTAACAGAGAGCTCCCACCTACAGAGCTACAAGCCTGTCAGCTCTGCACACAGATTAAAAGAAGCTGCAGCAACAGGAGAAGAGCAGAATTGCACCTTTGACTACTAAACGTGAGTGTGTGTCCTTTAACCCTGTCTCCACCATCCATATCCATTATAGACTATACCATTACTGCCCCGGGAAATACAGTTCTACCCACTGGAACTATTACACCTAAGCTGCCATTCCATCATCCCCGGAGGTTCTGCAGCAACGGCGGCCCCATCACTGGCCGCATATGGTGGGTGGCGTCACGACTGACAATCCCTGTAAATATACCCGTTTTATTTGCCAGGGCCCGGGAAACGGACTGGACTAGGACCACCCGTGACTTCCCCCGCAGCAGACACGGTCCGGTACCGAGTATCCTCGTCCCAGTGGGCTCGACAAACCCTCTAACAACTTCCTCTCCACACAGCCCCACTACAATTGTTTCTAGTGCTCGACCTGGGTGTCCTGGTGCTGGTCTGCATCCTCCTTACCTGAGAGTGGGATACTACACCATAACAGGGGTGCAGTACCTCTGTAACAACTGGATCCACAGGAGCGCCACAATTCCACCTAGTGGAATCGATCATAAATTCTGGATGACACTGGTGGTCACATGACCAACCAAGCGTATTAGCATGGCTGGCACTTGTGTTGCCACTCAGCTAGGGAGTTTGTCTGTTATAGCAGAGTATCTAATCAGTAGGTGTAATTATTTCCTTGCTGTGAGCTTTAAGCAGGGCCACACCCTATTTAAACTCCCATCAATTTAATGGAGATTTCCTGTTCTAAATAATTACTAATTTCCTGACATACCCTGATATATGACCTAGGTTATTTAACACCTATTTATGACTCTGATACAATTTAACTCTCTATTTATCTATCAACTAGATGGTGGCCCGATTCTAAAGAATCGGGTAGTCTAGAATCTATATAGAGTTTATTTAGTAATAGGGGAGTGCTGTGAAATTAATTGTGTGTATACAGGCGGCTCAGTGGTTAGCAGAGTATACGGTGGCTCAGTGGTCAGCAGTGAGTGCGGTGGCTCAGTGGTTAGCAGTGAGTGCGGTGGCTCAGTGGTCAGCAGTGAGTGCGGTGGCTCAGTGGTCAGCAGTGAGTGCGGTGGCTCAGTGGTCAGCAGTGAGTGCGGTGGCTCAGTGGTCAGCAGTGAGTGCGGTGGCTCAGTGGTCAGCAGTGAGTGCGGTGGCTCAGTGGTCAGCAGTGAGTGCGGTGGCTCAGTGGTCAGCAGTGAGTGCGGTGGCTCAGTGGTCAGCAGTGAGTGCGGTGGCTCAGTGGTCAGCAGTGAGTGCGGTGGCTCAGTGGTCAGCAGTGAGTGCGGTGGCTCAGTGGTCAGCAGTGAGTGCGGTGGCTCAGTGGTCAGCAGAGAGTGCGGTGGCTCAGTGGTCAGCAGTGAGTGCAGCACAGGCTGGAGGGGGCAGAGGCTGGAGGGGGAAAGGAGGGAGGAGGCAGAGGAGGCAGAAACTGGAGGGGTTAGAGGAGGGAGGGGTCAGAGGAGGGAGGGGGCGGAGGCTGGGGGGCAGAGGAGAGCGGAGGCTGGGGGGGCAGAGGATAACGGAGGCTGGAGGGCTGAACACTCACTGGGCTGTTGGCGGTCAGCGGCAAGGCTGGCGGCGGTTCCGGAGGCCGGCCCCGGAGTGCGGGCGGGGCTAGCTCCGTGATGGAGGAGAGTCACCGGGTGTGTGGAGAGAGTGGCAGGACTGGGAGCGGTGCCGGCGGAGGCCGCACACCGGAGTGTGGGCCGGTCCGGGCCGGTTCCCGCATGTTGGTGGGCGCACAGCAGGCTGTGTGCGGAGCCAGTGGCGGGATGGCGGTCCCTGATGGAGAGTGGGCGGTGAGCAGCAGGGCTGTGGGCCGGATGTGGGTGGGCGCAGACGGGGCTCTGTGCAGGGCCGGTGGCGGGATAACGGGGAGTGGTGGCGCTTTAGCGCCCACGGCGAGGCGCTGTGCCATTTTGTCAGCGGCTCGCGGTGAGCGCTATGCGCTCACCGCTCGTGGGTCTGGTACTTCCGGTTCCGGTCTTTGACACAGGGCGCAGGCCATCACGGAAGTTGAGCGGATTGGCGGGAAGTGGCCTTCGGTTTTTATATATAAGATATATATATAGCAGTACGATGGTATATGGTGGTAATTAGAGCACATGTATAGCAGCACTATAGTATATGGCGGTAGATTATAGTAAATGTATAGCAGCACTATAGTATATGGCGGTACATTACAGTACATGTATAGCAGCACTATAGTATATGGTGGTACATTATAGCACATGTATAGCAGCACTATGGTATATGGCGGTACATTACAGTACATGTATAGCAGTGCTATGGTATATGGCGGTACATTACAGTACATGTATAGCAGCACTATGGTATATGGCAGTACATTATAGCACATGTATAGCAGCACTCTGGTATATGGCAATACTGCGGTGACCGCGGTCCCCCACTCCTCCTGGCCCCGGTCGTCCACAGTAAAAATAAAAAAATCCTCAGTGAGGATACTCACCTGTCCGGCGGCTCGCTCCGCCTCCGCCTTGTAGGTCCTACAGGCCTTTAGGACCTGTAGTTGCCTGGGCAAGCAATCAGCTGAGGAGGTGAGGGGGGCAGGATTGTGTTGGGGGGGCAGAATGGAGCGAGTGGGGAAAGAGTATGGAGGCGGGGCAACAGGATGGAGGCGGGGCAACAGGATGGAGGCGGGGCAACAGGATGGAGGCGGGGGGGCAGGATGGAGGCGGGGGGGCAGGATGGAGCGAGCGGGGCAGGATGGAGGCGGGGGAGCAAGAAGAGCGGGGGGCAGGATGGATTGAGCGGGGCAGGATGGAGGCGGAGGAGCAGGATGAAGCCGAAGGGGCAGGATTGAGCAGGATGGAGCGGGAGGAGCAGGATGGAGGGGGCGGAGCAGGATGGAGGGGGCGGGGCAGGATGGAGGGGGCGGGGCAGGATGGAGACGGAGGGGCAGGATGGAGACGGAGGGGCAGGATGGAGACGGAGGGGCAGGATGGAGACGGAGGGGCAGGATGGAGACGGAGGGGCAGGATGGAGGTGAGTGGCGCAGGATGGACAGAGCGAGGCAGGATGGAGAAGGCAGGGCAGGATGGAGGCGGCAGGGCAGGATGGAGATGGCAGGGCAGGATGGTGGTGGGGGAGGGGGGAGGATGTAGGGGGCGGGGCAGGATGTTGGCGGGGGGTGAGGATGGTGGTGGGGGTGCGGGATGGAGTCGGGGGGCAGGATGGTGTTGGGGGGCAGGATGGATAGGGGGGGCAGGATGGATAGGGGGGGCAGGATGGAGGCGCTCCTCCTGACCCCTTCCGCTCCCCGCGGCACCCGTCCCTCTGGGCCTCCAGTCTCTGCGGCCGCCCTCCCTCTGGGGCTGCACACCCCCTCCCCTTCATGGTGATAATAAAAATAAAAAAACCTCAGTGAGGATACTTACCCTGCGGCGGCTCGCTCCACCCGTCTTGTAGGTGGCAGGACAGGAGCTGTCGTTGGCTGGGAAACCGATCTGCTGGGGGTGAGTGGGCAAAGCGGGGGTCAGTGGGCAGAGTGGGGGATGAGTGGGAAGAGCAGGGGTTAGTGGGCAGAGTCATTGGGCAGAGCAGGGGTCAGTGGGCATAATCAGTAGTCAGAGCAGGGTCAGTAGGCAGAGCTGGGGTCTGTGGGCAGAGCTGGGGTCAGTGGGCATGGTCAGTAGCCAGAGGGGGGGGGGGGTAGGTAGGCAGAGCAGGGTCAGAGGGCAGAGCGGGGGTGAGTGGGCAGAGTGGGGGGTGAATGGGCAGAGCATGGTCAGTGAGCAGGATTGGGGCATCAGTGGTCAGAGCAGGGTCATAGCGGGGGTCAGTGGTCAGAGCAGGGGTTAATGGGCAGAGTGATTGGGCAGAGCAGGGGTCAGTGGGCACAGTCAGTAGGCACAGCAGGGGTTAGTGGGAAAAATCAGTGGGTAGAGCAGGGGTGAGTGGGCAGAGCAGGGGTGAGTGGGCACAGTCAGTGAGCAGAGCAGGGGTCAGCGGGCAGAGCGGGGGTGAGTGGGCAGAGCAGGGTTTAGTGGGCATAGCAAGGGTTATTGGGCACAGTCAGTGGGCAGAACAGGGGTTAGTGGGCAGAGCGGCGGTCAGTGGGCACAGTGAGTGGGCAGAGAAGGGTGAGTGGGTAGAGCATGGGTGAGTGGGCACGGTCAGTTGGCAGAGCAGGGGTCAGTGGGCATGGTGAAAGGGCAGAGCGGGGGGTGAGTGAACAGAGGGTGGTCAGTGGGCAGGCCAGGGTGAGTGGTAAAAGCAGGGGCGAGTGGGCAGAGCGGGGGTGAGTGGGCAGAGCGGGAGTAAATGAGCAGAGCAGGGTCAGTAGGCAGTGTGAGGGGTCAGTGGCCAGAGCATGGTCAGTGGGCAGTGTGAGGGGTAAGTGGGCATAGCATGTTCAGTGGGCAGTGTGAGGCGTGAGTGGGCAGTGTGAGGGGTCAGTGGTCAGTGAGGGGTCAGTGGGCAGAGCAGGGTCAGTGTGAGGGGTGAGTGGGCAGAGCAGGGTCAGTGGGGTGTGTGAGGGGTCAGTGGGCAGAGCAGGGTGAGTGGGCATTGAGGGGTCAGTGGGCAGAGGAGGGTCAGTGGGCAGTGTGAGGGGTCAGTGGGCTGAGCAGGGTGAGTGGGCAGAGCAGGGTCAGTGAGGGGTCAGTGGGCAGAGCAGGGTCAGTGTGAGGGGTCAGTGGGGGGTGAGTAGGCAGAGCAGGATGAGTGGCCAGTGTGAGGGGTCAATGGGGCGAGCAGGGTGAGTGGGCAGAGCATGGTCAGTGGGCATAATGGTGGGTGAGTGGACAGAGAGGGGGTGAGTGAGCAGAGAGGGGGTGAGTGGGCAGAATGTGGGTGAGGGGGCAGAGAGGGGGTGAGGGGGCAGAGTTTGGGGGTGAGTGGTCAGAGTGGGGGTCAGTGGTCAGAGTGGGGGTCAGTGGGCAGAGCAGGGGCAGAGTGGGGGTGAGGGGGGCAGAGGGGGTGAGTGGGCAGAGTTGGGGGGTGAGTGGGCAGAGTTGGCGGGTGAGTGGGCAGAGTTGGGGGGTGAGTGGGCAGAGTTGGGGTCAGTGGTCAGAGTGGGGGTGAGTGGGCAGGGTCAGAGTGGGGGTCAATGGTCAGAGTGGGGGTGGGTGGGCAGAGCAGGGTCAGGGGCAGAGTGGGGGTCAGTGTGCAGAGTGGGGGTGAGGGGGCAAAGAGGGGGTCAGGGGGAAGAGTAGGGGGGTGAGTGGGCAGAGTTTGGGGGTGAGTGGGCAGAGTGAGGGTCAGTGGTCAGAGTGGGGGTGAGTGGGCAGAGCAGGGTCAGGGGCAGAGAGAGGGTCAGTGTGCAGAGTGGGGGTGAGGGGGCAGAGAGGGGTTCAGGGGGAAGAGTAGGAGGGTGAGTGGGCAGAGTTTGGGGGTGAGTGGGCAGAGTGGGGGCGAGTGGTCAGAGTGGGGGTCAGTGGGCAGAGCAGGGGCAGAGTGGGGGTCAGTGTGCAGAGTGGGGGTGAGGGGGGCAGAGAGGGGTTCAGAGGAAAGAGTAGGGGGGTGAGTGGGCAGAGTTTGGGGGTGAGTGGGCAGAGTGGGGGCCAGTGGTCAGAGTGGGGGTCAGTGGGCAGAGCAGTGGCAGAGTGGGGGTCAGTGTGCAGAGTGGGGGTGAGTGGGCAGGGTCAGGGGCAGAGTGGGGGTCAGTGGGCAGAGCAGGGGGTGAGGGGGGCAGAGGGGGTGAGTGGGCAGAGTTGGGGGGTGAGTGGGCAGAGTTGGGGTCAGTGGTCAGAGTGGGGGTCAGTGGTCAGAGTGGGGGTCAGTGGGCAGAGCAGGGTCAGGGGCAGAGTGGGGGTGAGGGGGCAGAGTGGGGGTGAGGGGGCAGAGTGGGGGTGAGGGGGCAGAGAGGGGGTCAGGGGGAAGAGTAGGGGGGTGAGTGGGCAGAGTTTGGGGGTGAGTGGGCAGAGTGGGGGCCAGTGGTCAGAGTGGGGGTCAGTGGGCAGAGCAGGGGCAGAGTGGGGGTGAGGGGGGCAGAGAGAGGGTGAGGGGGCAGAGTTGGGGGGTGAGTGGTCAGAGTGGGGGTCAGGGGCAGAGAGGGGTTCAGGGGGAAGAGTAGGGGGGTGAGTGGGCAGAGTTTGGGGGTGAGTGGGCAGAGTGGGGGCCAGTGGTCAGAGTGGGGGTCAGTGGGCAGAGCAGGGGCAGAGTGGGGGTCAGTGGGCAGAGTGGGGGTGAGGGGGCAGAGAGGGGGTCAGGGGGAAGAGTAGGGGGGTGAGTGGGCAGAGTTTGGGGGTGAGTGGGCAGAGTGGGGGCCAGTGGTCAGAGTGGGGGTCAGTGGGCAGAGCAGGGGCAGAGTGGGGGTGAGGGGGGCAGAGAGGGGGTGAGTGGTCAGAGTGGGGGTCAGGGGCAGAGTGGGGGTCAGTGGTCAGTGTGGGGGTGGGTGGTCAGAGTGGGGGTCAGGGGCAGAGTGGGGGTCAGTGGTCAGTGTGGGGGTGGGTGGTCAGAGTGGGCATCAGGGGCAGAGTGGGGGTCAGTGGTCAGTGTGGGGGTGGGTGGTCAGAGTGGGCGTCAGGGGCAGAGTGGGGGTAAGTGGTCAGTGTGGGGGTGGGTGGTCAGAGTGGGGGTCAGTGTGGGGGTCAGGGGCAGAGTGAGGGTCAGTGGTCAGTGTGGGGGTGGGTGGGCAGAGCGGGGGTGAGGAGATCGTGGGTCAGTGTGCAGCGCAGGGGGATGAATAGGCAGAGTAGGTGAGATCGGGACAGGACCTTTGATGACGTCACGGTCATGTGATATGTGACTCCACCCATCATCGTGACGTCATCAGAGGTCCTCAAGCCCCATGAATAGAGATCGTGGCTGGCTGGAGGGAGCTGTGGTAAGAGGCGGGGGGGGGGTGACCGGAGAGTGGGGGGGTGACAGGAGAGTGGGGGGGTGACCGGAGAGTGGAGGGCGGCTATGGTGACAGGCAGGGGGGTGATGGGGCAGCGGGGGGAAGTGTTGTGACAGGCGGGGAGCGCGGGCAGTGGAGGATGGCTATGGTGACAGGCAGGGGGGTGATGGGGCAGCAGGGCTGTGGGCCGGATGTGGGTGGGCGCAGACGGGGCTCTGTGCAGGGCCGGTGGCTGGGGCTCTGTGGGTCTGGTGCTTCCGGTTCCGGTGTTTGACACAGGAGGGAGGCCATCACGGAAGCGGAAGCGGATTTTGGGCGGAAGTGGCCTTCGGGTTTTATATAATAGATTCCATTCTCTTGCTTTTAAACTGGCTTGTCAACTCTACTTTAGTAGCATGCACCACTGGCTAGCTGCTACATGTTGGACGTAAAATAGATTACCTTGTTGTAAGTCCATATGCCTGCACAGTGGTGTAAGAGTAAATGCCGTGGATTTTATGGGACCTGCTTAGGCAAGTGGCTTCAGTAAAATCTGTATGTGGAATTCCAATTAAGAGCTGCCAGGTTTTTGTGTACAGTTAAACCTATAGTCTACATATGAAGTGTCACGATTCATCCACTCAGTGCATCTAGGATGCAATGAACGGCTGCTCTAACTATGGAATCAGGGTGTGCTGAGCTGTCAGTTTGGTGAGTGACAGCTCAGTCATCCAATCAGGTACTGGGGCATGCTAAGCTGTCGGTGTGATGAGTGACAGCTCAGTCATCCAATCAGGTACTGGGGCATGCTAAGCTGTCAGTGTGATGAGTGACAGCTCAGTCATTCAATCAGGTACTGGGGCATGCTAAGCTGTCGGTGTGTTGAGTGACAGCTCAGTCATTCAATTTGAATATGGGAGGTGTTCCCTTCTCCCTGTGATTGCCCAGCTAGGTGATTCTCCCAGAACTCTGCCAGTCATTGCTTTCTATTCAGTGGTGTATGTTGGCCTGTATACCTGTTTGATCGATCTATGGATGCCTTACCTTTGACCTCCTTCAGGCCATCCAATTACTTAATTTCTTAGTTTGTACCCGCTACACTTCATGTATTTTGAATCTTGACCATGACCTGAATATGTCTCTGTTTATACCCTTAATCAAGTGTTTCTCAACTCCAGTCTTCAATGGCCACCAATAGTACACATTTTCAGGATTTCCTTTGTATTATACACCTGTGCAGGTGATTAATTTATTACCTGTGGAATACTAAGGAAATCCTGAAAATACGCACTGTTGGTGGATTTTGAGGACTGCAGTTGACAAACCCTGCTAATCCTTGACGTCCTCTCCAGGTGTCTGACCCCAGAATGCTTGACTGTCCTGAGAAATAAGAAAATACCGGTAGTTTATTTTAAACTCACCACCAATTGATTTGGAATGTTGAATAAGGCTAGTAAGTAGCAATGCACGGACATGTCCAATATTAATGATACATATATCACACCTATCCACATGGAAAAAATCTGTATTCTAAATGTATGTAAGGAAAGGAAGTAAAGGGATTGCACATTTTCAGGAAACAATATCCATAGTATGTTCTTTCATTACTTTGAACAGACCTATAAGTACATGTATGTTTAAGTGTAAATGTAATTTCATTAGAAAAAAAGCCGATACTGCACTGGTTGTTAATGATGGGTCACATAGCAGCTTTTTTGTGCCACATGACTTATTTTCTCACATTTTTCTGTGCTCTTTTAAAACCTGTATATAATGGTTGTGTGGACATGGCCAGCGGCTGATAGGGAGCCATGCAATGTGACAGTAGAGAAAGGATTAACAGAAATCCTGACAGAGCAAAGAAAGAGCCAGATGACAGATCTTTCCTTTGGACATGCTTCTGAGAAGTTTGCACTGATCCTGACATTCTGACATTGCTTAGCAACTGTGATGTAATCTGATACAATGTTTCCTTATCAGCTATTGTCAGACATGTAAGCCACACCCCCTCCCTTAAATGGTTACATGCCCGGATTCAAGGTGAAGACGGATTTGACTGATAATGAACATATGTCTGCTTCAGACACAGTCTAGTGGGGACACCTTGTGGAAGATTTATGAAAGGTTTCAAACCAGCATTTTCTAATGAAGTATATTTGAAAGTTTATTAAAATTACTTCCTCTACGTTATTATTAAATAAAAATTTAGACGGCGGTTATGCTTTAAGCATATACTAGTATAAAACTCTTGGGTCACCTAGCAGTGCTTAACATTGGCATGGCATAGCTGACCTTCACGTTCCTGTAAGACCCTGTGTTTCTCATATCCTTATTGCACCTAGACAATGTTTGGCGCTATGTTGGAAGAAGCCCAGGATACCTACTTTGCCTGATTTGATAGACAAAATGAATTCACATCACCGATACGAATCAATTCTTACCTCTAGTCTTCCACATAGTACCAATATTGAGAAGAAATGGGCCTTGTGGAGTGTTTCACATTGAGCCTCCTCATCTAATATTCCCTGAAATTCAGTTTTTGTATCTGTATACCTGTGAAATGATGTATGCATAATTAGTTTTCTAACTTCTCTTATGGCGTCATGTTTATTGGCTATGTTGTTATTACCTTGTTTGTTCACCAAATCTTAATTCCCCCTTCCCTTTCCCAATCCTGCTCCTCCTTCTCCTACCCCCCATATAATCCTAAAGTAACTGTGTTCTAAATCAATATATCAACTTGAGTGCCTGAATAATTGTTACCGCTTGAAAAAGTTGAATATAAAGTTTATTGGTTTAAAAAATCATATAATAGACATATGCTATTTTTATATGAATTGCTAGCAAATAAGTGTAGAAGAGGTGGCCAAGTATGCTCTGACCCTCTGCAATAATAAAGGTTTGCTCTTAAAAAAATAATAATAATGAATCAAAAATAATAATAATAAAATAATAATAAAATAAAAAATATTAAAAAAAAAATACTAGGCTGTCTTAAACGGACGTGTAAAAGGCATTGTAAGGTTCCTGGACTTCACAGCTGCTACCACATCTGTCACTCTTTCCAAAATTCACACCCTGCAGGTGTCAAAACATCTGCAAACTCCAAAAAGCTTAACAAAATTATTTTAAAACTTCCAAAACATTCTACAAGTTGAAAGAAAACGGTAGACTCGCTGGCTGGGAACATTTCTAACCATAGGGTTAGGTGTTGTTCCATTTCAGCAGGTCTTCCATCAAGTGTTTTGGCCCCAATGATTCAAGGAAAGGTTTTATGGCCATTTTAAAATTTCAGACTTTTTCCCGATCATATTATATACATTTTTCCCTCCTACTCAGATAATTCTTCCATTTTCCATTAGGTCTATGCCATCATATGATTAAAGACTGCCTAGCTTAATCCTTTTTATGTAGAAACAGAAGGTCTCTTTTCTCTGCATGAGTCATCACTTTCAAATATCCCTGGCAGGAGGAGGAGTGTCACAGTTGGGTAAGGAATTGAAGAGGGGAATGATTCATGCAGTTACAAGAGACTTACTGTTAATACACAAAGCAGAGGAAAGAGAAGAATTAACTGGGTAGAAAGGCAAAATGAACAATTGTTAGTACACAGTGCTATATAATATGATATTCTTGGACGAAGTGCCTCAATGTCCGCGCTGCTGCTCCGAGAGGAAAAAAGCCAAGACACAGGGATGTCTGGGTCAGCTCAAGCTTGAGCTGACCCAGACATCCCTGTGTCTTGGCTTCTTTCATCTCGGAGCACCAGTGCGGACATTGAGGCACTTCGTCCAAGAATATATGTATTACAACCACGGTTACCAGTGGGAGTGCGGTCCCTGCAGCAGCTGCCTTAACGCTTTTCTAACAGTTGTGGGTTTCACAACTGACAAAGGTGAGCAATTCCACATCGCAGAGTGAAAGTGGTTAATTGAGATAAGACCCTATATGCGCTTTTTTTTTTTCGCAGCTATATAATATGATGACTGAACTATGTTAAGAGTTTTAAAACTTTGATGAGAATACTTCTTTATTATACAGAATCATAGGCAACTTTTTTGTTTATTATCAAGTAATGCTGCATGTAGCTGGAAGGCGCACCCCAAGAATCATTGTCACTCGTTGGCCCTTGATACTGCAATTCAACATTACATGAAGGTGAAGATCCAATTAATTGGAGTTAAGGGTTTTCATGAGATGTTGATGTGGTTCCTGGTGATTTGATAGCCCCAAGAAAACTCTGTTTTTGAAGAATTCTTTAATTTGGATCTTCCACATCTTGTTGACTATAAATGTAATGTAGACCAGATTTTTCAGATATGATATCTGGAAGAATTTCTCCAGTGAAGCAGATAGTTTTTGATGTGACTGCAGCAGTAATTTCTACATCACACAGTACTGAGATATGTGGATTCTCTGGGTCACGTAGAAATCACACGCTCTTCACTGCAGCAGCTGTAACTCATGAACGGCAAAAGAAAAGAGCAAGGCAGGAAGAATATTAACCATTGGTTCAGTTCTACTTATTGTCTAGAATATTTAAGAAGATGGAACAAGAACTTAAATGTTCCTAAGGATGTAATTATAGGACAATTATGTCCTCCATTACCATCCCACAATTGTAATTACTATACAGTCCCTGACAAAAGTTATGTCGCTTATCCATGTTATGTAAATAAAAGCTTATAATCTGACGGTAAATTCATCCATTGGTTTTATAAATTATTCTTTTGAAAGCTGAAACCCTCCGAAATGCGGTTTAGGTTAAGAAAATAAATTGTCATCAATGCTGAAATATTGATCATTTAATGAACACAGAATGGTCAGATTTTGGCAAGACAAAAGTTTTTTCGCCCACAGAAAGTAATGTGATATTCAAACAAATAATTAACTTAAAATGCAAATATATGTTGCATAACATTGGTGAATGACGTTTGTGGTGCTATTAGAGTCATATTTAATATTTTTAGTGACTTCCATGAGCTTGAAGGACTGCATCCATGCGGTTCAACAATGATTCATACAATTTATTAATGAAGTCATTAGGAATAGCAAAGAATGCAGTCTTACATGCCTCCCAGAGTTCATCTAGATTCTTTGGTTTTCTCTTCCAAGCTTCCTCTTTCATCCTACCCCAAACATGCTCAATGATGCTCATGTCTGGTGACTGGGCTGGCCAGTCCTTGAGCACCTTGATCTTTTTTGCCTGGAGGAACTTTGTTGTAGAGATGGATGTATGAGATGGAGCACCATCCTGCTGCAGAATTTGACCCCTTTTATGATTTTGAATGTAAGAGGTAGCTAATACTTCTTGATATTTTAGGCTATTGATATTGCCTTCCATCTTGCAAATGTTTTGCACACCCCCATACTGAATGTAACCCCAGACCATGATCTTTCCACGACCAAATTTAACTGTTTTCTGGGTAGGTCTCCTGCAGTATTTGAGGCGGCTGTGTTGTAATTCTACTGAAGATTCATCAGAGAAAGCCACCTTCTGCCACTTTTCTAGCATCCATCTGTTTAGCAGCCTGTGGGACTTTACAAATGCCACACGGTTTTTTATTCGTCTTTTGTTTAGTTATGGCTTCTGGGCACTGATTCAACAATGGAGGCCATTTCGAGACACAATCCTACAAACTGTTCTAGTTGACACAGGAACTTGAGGTGACCAGGCCTGTTGGAGTTCTGCTGCTGTGGAAGAGAGGCTTGCTTTGGATTTTCTAACCAACAAACGTTCCTCCTGAGCAGTCGTCTTGCGGGGTCTGCCGGACCTGGGCTTGTCAAACACATCTCCAGTCTCTTCAAATCTTTTTTTAGTTCTTTGTACTTGACGCTGAGACACATTACATGTGCCAGCCACCTCTGCAGTGGATCTGGTCTTCAGCCTCCTGATAATCAAGGCTTTGGTGGCAGGGTGGATTTTTGGCATGTTGTCAGAGCTCAAGTTGCAGTTCAAGTGAAGGTCTGGTGGGGCTGGGTTTCTTTTTATAAACAACCACTAAATAACCGATCATTTGTGGAGTACAAGTGAGGATGTAAACTAGGATTGGGGGCATTATATGACCAGGCGACAAAACTTTTGTCTTGCCAAAATCTGACCATTCTGTATTCATTAAATGATCAATATTTCAGCATTGATGCCAATTTATTTTCTTAACCTAATCCACATTTGGGAGGGTTTCAGCTTTCAAAAGAGTAATTTATACAACCAATGGATGAATTTAATGTCAGGTTATAAGCTTTTATTTACATAACATGGATAAGCGACATAACTTCTGTCAGGGACTGTACGAATTCAGGACATTATTGCCACATGGTAGGAAAATCATCAACAGGCTAAATTTCACATGAGAACCACAGGATGAACACATAGGACTTGATTCATCATTTGCTTTTGCACAAAATAGAAAATGCTCAGCTTTTAAGAACCTGATGTCATGTGCTTAGATTGTGCTGATTTTGCTGGATGCTGCTGTGTGTGTTGTGTCTGTATTTCTTCAAGAGCTGAATGAGATACGGATGTGAAGGTCTTGGTCCTGACTTACCTTTTGTATTATTTTCCAGAGCTGCACTCACTAATATGCTCAGCTGCTGGTTGAGAGGTTGAGGTGAAGCTTGGGTGTGACTCACCTGGAATCCCATCCCTCTGGCTTTAAATAGCTTTCCTCCTCCTCAGTCAGTCGCTGCTGATAGAGTTATTTACTCTTGGTCTTTGTGCTGGGCTGATGTTTTGTTGCTGTGCTGAAGTCTTTGCATTGGCAGTAGCTGTGATTCTGGTTCCATGGGTGGCAGTTGGGACCCTCAGCCTAGGGCTAATCAGGAGCTCAGGAAAACAAGGTGGAGACTCGGATCTCCTCACCATCAGAGGTACCTTTGAGAGCAGGGCGAGCCAGGGACCCCCAGTGTAAGGGTCAGATTAGCTCCCCATGAATCCCCTTGCCCTTCTCACCATTCAGTTACCTGATTCCCTCACCTCTTAAGCGTGACATTATCAGCGGCCTTAACTTTTTCCTCGAGCCGTTATGTCTCAGACTGCCTCAGCTGATGCATTAATACTAGAAAAGGGAAAGAGAAGCGCAATAGGGTCTTATCATTGGTAAAAAGGTGGACTGAATTTAGTCACTCACCTAGAGGGGTTGTGTAACACACAACCAGCGTCAGGGCAAAAAGGTGATAGCTGCTGCAAGGATCCACAACACAACGGTTAACGTAGTTCAAAGTTGCAGAGGGTGGACGGTGTATACGGACCTGCACTGCATAGACCAGAAAGATCAGACGGTGTTCATCATTGTAATGTTTATTTCCGACACGTTTCGGAGTTAGTCCCAACTCCTTCCTTAGGGAACACTATTCCCTGAGGAAGGAGTTGGGACTAACTCCGAAATGCGTCGGAAATAAACACTACAATGATGAACACCGTCTGATCTTTCTGGTCTATGCAGTGCAGGTCCGTATACACCGTCCACCCTCTGCAACTTTGAACTACGTCAGCTGATGCATTTTAATGCCTGATGAAGACCATCTCTGAGTAGGTAACTGGTCTGCAAACTTAAGTAGTGCAACAGCTGCAGCAAGTCATGGTCTCAGCTCATGATCAGGCTGTGCCAGAACCCAAGGTCTTTCTCTTCCAGATAGGTTTTCTGGGGGAAGAGACAATTTTTTGTGTTCCGTGAAGCCTGTCAACTTTATTTTAGGCTCCGGCCCAGTTCATCTGGAAGTGAGGAACAGCAGGTGGGAATAATAGTCTCCGTTCCTAGAGGTGACTCGCAGATCTGGGCTTTTTCCCTCCCGGCCAACTCACCATCATTGCGGTCAGTGAACAGGTTTTTTGCTGCTCTGGCTCAGGTGTATGGTGAACCTGATAGGGTGACCTTTGCTGAGTCTAATCTCCATAAACTCAAGCAGGGCACACGAGCAGTGGTGGAGTACTGCTCGGATTTACGAAGATGCGTGGCTGACACCCAGTGGAATGACCCAGCCCTCAGGAGTCAGTTCTGCTTAGGTTTGTCAGCCAGACTGCAAGACACCCTGGTTCAGAACACCGCACCTGAGTCCTTGGAGGCTGTAATGTCCCTAGCCATATGGGTTGACAGATGCCTGAGGGAGAGATCGAGATCTACTTTGTCTCCTGAACGTATCCCTGCTGAGGAGACCTTACCCAATGAACCCATGCAGTTGGGGGCAGTAGGTTCTCTTGGGGTAAGCCTCCTTTGGCTAATATTCACCAAGTTGGCGGAGCTTGTTTTTCTGTGGCAAATCGGACCATTTTATTAAGGTTTGTCCAGTTTGTTCCAAGGCAACCTCGCAGTCTCATAAGCAGCCTACCTCGGGTCATTCGGAAGGAGACGACCAGAGGGTTTATATTTCCTTCCTTGCTAAGCCTCTGTTCACACTGTCTGCCAGGGTGGTGGTAGATGGTAAAACCGAGACTGTGCCGATACTGGTCGATAGCGGAGCGGGGGTCAATTTGATGGATTCTCACTTTGCTCAGGCTCATGGTCTCACCAGCAGTGCTTTAGTGAGAGCCATTCCCATCGCCTTGATCGACTCAGTTCCACTCAGCCAGAATGTCCTCTCCCAAGTGGTGCGTAATGTGCACTTGAGCATAGGAACTCTCCCCCAGGAAGTTCTGTCCTGGCTGGAGAAAAACAACCCAGTGATTGGTTGTAATTTGGGGGTCTTTCTGTGTGAGCAATTGCCTGACTAAACCCATTTCTACCGTACTGGTTGTATCTACTCCTAACCCTCTATCAGAAGTGATTGGTAGCGAGTCCAGAAAAAGGAGTCGAATTTAGACTGCGCCTCAGCTTTATTGGGGGTCTATGCATCATTCAAGGAGGAGGGGACGGGGACGGGTGATGGCTCCTACTGTGCACTCCAGGGGAGGGTGCCCTGGGACCCAGAGGGTAACTGCTGCTGTTTTCCGTCCTGGATGTATGCCCTCTGACTGTGACCGCAGACTCACAAATAAATGTGCAGGTCCAGACCTGAGAGTGAATGAGTATGTGTGGGTCTTGTCCAAACACATCAGGTGGAGGTGTGCTGCTGGGGGTCCAAGTTACTTGGTTATAGGACCGTTTTGAGTTTTGGCCATTTGCAACTCTGTGCTGTATCGACTTGACCTACCCTCAGTTTTGGCGATCCGTAACATCTTTTATGTCTCGTCACTCAGGAGATAAGGATTTACTTCAGAGGTGTCTGTTGTCAAGTCCGGAGGCCTCTCTTAAAAGAGGGGGTACTGTCACGTGCTTAGATTGTGCTGACTTTCCTGGATGCTGCTGAGTGTGTTGTGACTGCATTTCTTCAAGAGCTGCATGAGGTACAGATGTGAAGGTCTTGGATCTGACTTACCTCCTGTATTATACTCCAGAGCTGCACTCACTATTCTGCTGGTGCAGTCACTGTGTACATACATTACATTACTGATCCTGAGTTATCTCCTGTATTATACTCCAGAGCTGCACTCACTATTCTGCTGGTGGAGTCACTGTGTACATACATTACATTACTGATCCTGAATTACCTCCTGTATTATACTCCAGAGCTGCACTCACTATTCTGCTGGTGCAGTCACTGTGTACATACATTACATTACTGATCCTGAGTTACCTCCTGTATTATACTCCAGAGCTGCACTCACTATTCTGCTGGTGCAGTCACTGTGTACATACATTACATTACTGATCCTGAGTTACCTCCTGTATTATACTCCAAAGCTGCACTCACTATTATGCTCAGCTGCTGGTTAAGAGGTTGATGAGAGGCTTGGGTGTGACTCACCTGGAATTCCCTCCCCCTGTTTTTAATAGCTTTCCCACTCCACTGTCAGACGCTGCTGATAGAGTTATTTACTCTTGGTCTTTGTGCTGTGCTGATGTTTTGTTGCTGTGCTGAAGTCTTTGCATTGAGAGTAGCTGTGATTCCGGATTCGTGGGTGGAGGTAGAGGCCCTCAGCCTACGTTTAATCAGGAGTTCAGGAAAACAGGGTGGAAACTTGGACCTCCTCACCATCAGAGGTACCCCCGAGAACAAGGCGAGCCAGAGAACCCCAGTGTAAGGGTCAGATTAGCTCCCGTTGAATCCCCTCGCCCTTCTCACCATTCAGTTACCTGATTCCCTCACCTCCTACGCGTGACATTTGAGCCCTAAAAAAGACCGTCACTCATCAATCAGCAGATATAGAGTCGAAACATGTCGAGATATGCTACTTAAACTGATTTGATCATCTCTCTGTTACCAGTCTTCCATGCAGTGCATCTCGGACACAGTAATAGTTAATGCTTTGTTTGGTATCTGGAGTGCTGAGCTCTCAGTAGTTGATCGACAGTTCAGGCTGACTTGCTTATGTGTTCCATCTTCCCTGTAATTGCTCTACTACTTTATTGAGCAGCATCTTTCAGAACTCTGCCAGTCATGCATTCTATAAGGTGCTGTTTGGCCTGCAATCCTATCCCAGATTCTTGCTTGATTTCCATTTTGTCTTCTCCCTGTATAGTAGTGATCTCTTAGTATTTTGATCACAGGACCATGACCTGAATACTCCTCAGTTGACCCTCTGAATCCACGTTGTAGTCTCAAGAAAACCTGACCCTGGATCTTTGCATGACTACATCTCTGTCTACTCCCTGAATACTAAGAGCTCTCCTGGAATTTGATTACTTGACTTCCCTGCTGTCTATACTACATGTAGATCTACTACATTATAAAGAATTATTATTTCATTTATTTGAAGCTCTTGTCATCTTATGTAAAATTCATAACAGGGCATACACCTATTATGTGCTTTATAATTTAACTGCTGGCTGGGGTCTTTAGTCCGTCATTTTGGTCCTTATTAAGTGCTGGGATTTCAGTATAACTACAAACTGTGCAACCTCTATAGATACATCACCACATAGGAGACTAATGGTACCGTCACACGCCGCAATCTCACAATCTATGAGGCGATATGTCTGATCACTGATGTGAAACCAGGCGAGCACTCAGAGGCGCCGACATCGCCCCTTTACATTAGGCGACGCAGGAGCGAAATCGGCGCCGATAGGCCACGCCCCTATGTCACCTAAGAATTCGGCGGTGCCGTCGCCAGATGTGACGGCACCCTAATACATACATCACTACAGAAGAGGCAATCAGTAACTTACTGTCTCTCTATATCATTAATGAACTAGACTCAAACTCAAAATGTCTTGCTTATGAACATATTCTGTCAAATGTTTCTCACACTATTATTATCTACCATATAGAAATATAACTTGATGCCCCCAGACCCCCTGTCTGGTGCTTCATACTCAGTAAGGTTAAACACCTTCCAATTCTGGAGTATTCTTTTGTGGAACTCTGTACCCCAACACTTCAGACTCTCACCTAACATAGAAGCCTTCAAAAGGAAGCTGAACACTGACCTCTTCTGATAAGCCTACAACCTGCAGTGATCCTCAGTTCAGTATAAGATAAGATAAGATAAACTTTGTTGATCCCGGAGGAAATTACAGTATTACAGCAGCAGAACAAAGATCAAAGACATTTCACACTTTACAAAATATATACCACCTACACATATAAACCAACAAGTATACCACCTACAGGGGTAACTCAAGGAACAGGGTGAACCAGGGACCCCAGTTAGGTCAGACTAGTTCCCCACTTCACCTTTACCCATCTTACCATCCTGCCTCCTTATTCCCTATCTGCTATACCAGCCCCCTGACATTTTCTATGTCTCATTTATTAGTGATGTAGATACATTCCACCTAACATGAGTGACTGCATTGAAATGTTAGTACTTAAGGAGGACTGAAACACACTTCTGTCACAAAGACGACATCAAAACTAGTGTATTTTGTAAATGTTTGCATTAGAGCCTCAGGAACTTCAAGATATATATATATATACTGTAAATCATTATAAAATGATGAAAGTTGGGCAGGAGAGTATAACATTTCTTTTTAGTTAATATAGCACCATTTATTACATGTTGTTTTGCATGTGGGAAAACTGCATACATAATGAAAACAAGTACAAAAGTTATAAGCAATGCAAGTCATCGACTTGTACTGGAGGAGAGAGGGCCCTGCCCACGAGGGCTCACAATTTACAAGAGCTGTGTGAAGATACGGTAGGTGAGGAGAGAGGACCCTGCCCATGAGGGCTCACCGTCTACAAGGGATGGGTGAGGATACAGTAGATGAAAAGAGAGGACCCTGTCCATGAGGGCTCACAGTCTACAATGGATGGGTGAGGATACAGTAGGTGAGGAGAGAGGACCCTGCCCTTGAGGATTCACAGTCTACAAGGGATGGGTTAGGATACAGTGGGTGAGGAGAGAGGACCCTGCCCTTGAGGGTTCACAGTCTACAAGGGATGGGTTAGGATACAGTGGGTGAGGAGAGAGGACCCTGCCTTTGAGGGCTCACAGTATACAAGGGATAGGTGAGGATACAGTAGTTGAGGAGAGAGGACCCTGTCCATGAGGGTTCACAGTCTACAAGGGATGGGTTAGGATACAGTGGGTGAGGAGAGAGGACCCTGCCTTTGAGGGCTCACAATCTACAAGGGATGAGTGAGGATAGAGTTAGTGAGGAGAGAGGGCCCTACCCACGAGTTCTCACAGTCTATAATGAGTGGGTGATGACACAGTAGGTGGGGAGAGAATACCATGGCCACGAGGGCTCACAGTCTACAAGGGATGGGTTAGGATACAGTGGGTGAGGAGAGAGGACCCTGCCTTTGAGGGCTCACAGTATACAAGGGATAGGTGAGGATAGAGTAGGTGAGGAGAGAGGACCCTGCCTTTGAGGGCTCACAGTATACAAGGGATAGGTGAGGATAGAGTAGGTGAGGAGAGAGGGCCCTACCCACGAGTTCTCACAGTCTACAATGAGTGGGTGATGATACAGTAGGTGGGGAGAGAGGACCCTGCCCACGAGGACTCACAGTCTACAATGAGTGGGTGATGATACAGTAGGTGGGGAGAGAATACCATGGCCACGAGGGCTCACAGTCTACAAGGGATGGGTGAGGGTACAGTAGATGTCCAGGCCGCCACCCTTGCCCTTTGCTCCTGACCAACCCTAGGCTAAGAGCCGCTACCTCCACCAACAGAGTGGGAAAAACCAGCAACTCCAAAGGAAAGAAATAGCAGCAGCACAGCACGTCCTCACTCCACAAGGTCCAAGTAGAGACTAAACTCTTGAAGTGCCAAATGAAATTAACTCTGATTAAACTACAGCAACATTACATGTGGACTGTAAAGTTGTGAACACATGACAGAAATGCATTCATTAATGCTAAATAATCCTTCTTTTCCTGCCCCTCTTTTCTTACTTTATAACATTATGTCTTTAAAATTACAATATCATCTGCCTCCACCTGCGGGAAATGACTTCTCCGAAAGTCCTATTGTTGAAAAACTAAAAAGACGCATTTCAAGCAGAAAAATAATGATGGCGAAACGGCGAGGATAATAAATGACACAACAGTGAGCCAATCAAACGTCAACTCTCCAAACTGACAGCGCAGATCCATTGCCTCCACCATGGCGGAGAATTTCCAAGCAACCCTGATCTTAAAGGGCACCCCATGGCTCATTTAAATGATTATTCCGAAGGAAGCATTGCAAAGTGGCGCTATTAAGGATGGCCTTTTACCCAGCCAGAGATTGATGATAGCCACTTTCAGGTACTTGTAGGCAGGAACCATGTTGAGACGGAAAATGAAACAGAGGCATGGAAGCGTGCAGCAAATGTCAGCAAAAGCAAGGACCGTGTCAAGGTTAAGTTGAAGTGACTTTGTAAAATGGTGATTATTGACCTGAACGAGCTCAGATAAAATGCTTGTAGATATTCAGACAAGGGAGGATCAGGAATCCTGATTATAAGTAGGAGAAGGCGTCCTTGGCCTCTAACGGAGAAATGATGAGAGCAGGAGAATTAATCGGGAATTGCTGAATTATATAATTCATCCCTGGAAACATAAGATATCTGTATCTGTACTTCTCTTTATTGTACTTACTATTTTATTGTTTATTATTTCTGTCTCTTTTACCGAAAATTAAGATATTGGTAAATAAGTTAGAATATTCTAACTTTTTTACAGCATTTTTAACAAAAATTAGTAATAGTTTCATTAATTTGTCGTTACATTTCGTCATGAGCAAAGTGATTGCTATCAAATGAAATGTACAAATGTTTGACATATTCCGAATCCAAATTTCTTAAGATTTGCACTAATCTAGAAAATTACCATATTTTATCTAAATTTCTATGCGGGAGAGGTTTTCTAATTAAAGTTTTTTGAGTCGTTGGAGGCTGCTATGGCGCTTGCTATTACGTTGGACAGATACGTCAGAGAAAGACCTCAACCTACCTTGCCGCAGGTGGTCAACCCTGATTGGGAGATTACATGTGTGAGTCCTGATGTTCCTCTGCCCTAGTGGCCATCCCTGCTGTTGAGGTTACACGTGAGGGTCCTGATGTTCCCCTGCTCCAGTTGGCCATCCCTGCTGTTGAGGCTACACGTGTGGGTCCTGACGTTTCCCTGCCCCTGTTGGCCATCCCTACTGTGGAGGTTACACATGTGGGTCCGAATGCTTCTTCGCCACGGTGGCCATCCCTGCTGTGTAGGTTACATGTGTGAGTTCTGATGTTCCCCTGCCGCTTGTGACCATCCCTACTGTGGAGGATACACATGTGTGTCCTAACACTCCTCTGCCCCATTGGCCAGCCCTTTTGTGGAGGTTACACGTGTGGATCCTGATTTTCCCCTGCCCGTGGTAACCATCCCTACTGTGGAGGTTACACATGTGGGTCCTAATGCTCCTCTGCCCTGGTGGCCATCCCTTCTGTGGAGGTTACACATGTGGCTCCTGATGTGCCTTTGCCCCGATGGTCATCCCTGCTGTGGAGGATACACGTGTGGGTCCTGATGTTCCCCTGCCCCTGGTGACCATCCCTACTGTGGAGGTTGCATGTGTGGGTCCTAATTCTCCTCTGCCTCGGTAGCCATCCCTTCTGTGGAGGTTACACATTTGGGTCCTGATGTTCCCTGCCCTGGTGATCATCCCTGCTGTGGAGGTTACACGTGTGGGTCCTGATGTTCCCCTGCCCATGGTGACCATCCCTACTGTGGAGATAACACGTGTGGGTCCTAATGCTCGTCTTTCTCTGTAGCCATCCCTTCTGTGGAGGTTACACGTGTGGGTCCTGATGTTCCCCTGCCCCTGGTGACCATCCCTACTGTGGAGGTTACACGTGTGGGTCCTGATGTTCCCCTGCCCCTGGTGACCATCCCTACTGTGGAGGTTACACGTGTGGGTCCTGATGTTCCCCTGCCCCTGGTGGCAATCCCTACTGTGGAGGTTACACGTGTGGGTCCTAATGCTCCTCTGCCTCGGTAGCAATCCCTTCTGTGGAGGATACACGTGTGCGTCCTGATGTTCCCCTGCCCCTGGTGGCCATCCCTCCTGTGGAGGTTCAACATGTGGGTTCTGATGTTCCTAAGCAGTTGGGGAATGTAAAGTCTCGTACTAGACCTCCTGTTTTTCATCAGGTTGGGGGGTATTGTTTCTTTTCTGGTCAAGCTGATCACTTTATTAAGGTCTGTCCATACCGCGCTAAACCCGTATATCCCTTGAGCATAAGCACCTGAGGGCTGTGTTGGTCAGGCCAGCCCCTATGTCTCTGGTAGAGGTAGTTAAACACCTACCGGATAATAGGGGTACGACCCAGACTACACCTCAGATTGATGTTGGGCTCAGGTGTTGTCCCAAAAAGAGTGATAGGGGTAGGGTGGTGACTTACACTAAGTGTACTGTGAGAGACCACCATGACAGTTTGCCACCATTACACCCTACTCAGTGGACGCCAACCCAGACATATAGCACCATCTTTTACATAGCATATCCTCATTGTTTTTCATAGCGGTCTCTTTTTTTTACATAGTCCTCTCTTGTTTGTAAAACTCGAAGGAATAATAATGCAAGTATGGTCTTATTCAATTAAAAAATTAGAATCAAGTTATGGATCAGCTCACCTGGTATGTTATTGTGAGACACAACCACAAAGATTGCATTATCAACCGCTGCAAACCCAGAATTATAGCAGAACTTCAAATAGAGCCAAGAAAGCGTGTTCAAATTGCGCCGCTAATCAAAAAAGTAATCCAACATGGTCCAAGATACTATAATCACATGAGTTCTAAAAACGCCGGTGAGAGGCCAAAGCATATTTCTTGCATACGGACTCCAAGCATTTAGTGTCCACCCTTTAATCCTACTAAAAGTTGGGCGATCCGGACCAAAGATCAGTCCTTTGTCAGTGCAGGGCCGAGTGTTGAGTTGTAGCGGTATGACAAATAAGTACTTTTTTTGAAGTTTTTAACCCAATCCTAGCCCTCTATTGGTCATGCTTTGATATCTGGAGAGATCTCAAAGCAAAAACTGCTTTTTTGGGTAGGGACACTGTAAAAACATTGAATGTTCAAGTTTGGTGGACCCGGGCAGACTTTTTTTAAAGTCTGAGTTTGGGACAGACTTCACCCAAACTTGAGTCCAAACCCCAAACTCTGAACTCGACAACGATAAAGAAAGCAGCGGCACACTCCTGGTCCGTAAAATCTCTTCCTTTACTTCTTAAGAAGCATAAGCATATACTTCCACACTTGCTTGAAACAGCTGTTGTCCTCATTAGGGATGGGCGAATCCTGAAATACTCGGACTCGCTGGACTCTAATGAGTCCGGGTCCGAGACTCGGTACTCGTTGCGAGTCCAGCGAGTCCGAGTAGTAACCTGTACTTTTGCAGTGTATCTATACAGATACACTACAAAAGTACCCTAAAAGTTAATGTAAGGGGTTAAAAACAATAAACATTAATACTCACCTCCTCTACTCCTGGACCGGGACCGGGACCGAAGACGTCCGGCTTCGGTCCCGGTCCCGGTCCAGGAGTACAGGAGGTGAGTATTAATGTTTATTGTTTTTAACCCCTTACATAAACTTTTAGGGTACTTTTGTAGTGTATTTGTATAGATACACTGCAAAAGTACAGGGACTCGCTACCCCCGAGTAATTCCTAGGGAAACTCGGCGAGTAGCGAGTCCCCCGAGTCCGCTACTATTCGGGCGAGTCCCGAATAGTAGCGAGGCATTCGCCCATCCCTAGTCCTCATACCACCTGTCTGTCCTCCAGTCTCCCTACTCGCTATCATGTCATTGTGCACCAGTTTTATGCTTCTTACGAAATAAAGGAAAAGATTTTATGGTCCAGGAGTGTGCCGCTACTTCCTTCATCATTGTCGACTTGTTTTGCTTGGGAGTAGGCTGTGCCGGCTGAGCACCACCGCAAGGACTCCTCTAGACGGCCTGTCTTGGAAAAGGTACATCCGCAGTTCAGCCTCCTATATCTACAGTGGTGCTCATGTATACTGTCCGCTCCTGTTGTTCCAATGGCGAAGCATCAGCTCATACTTACCGGGTCTTCATGCTTGTAATTCCGGTGCCGCTCATTAACTTCCTGATTATTCACTGCAGTAAACTGGAAAAAGCCTATAAATTCTAGCACCTATCTGCATGGTAGGTGCTAGAATGTCTTATCTGTCTCCAGGTAATTGCACTGGCTCCAACAGCCAATGACAGACGCCCACTCTCTGTGACATAGTTTGAAAAGGAGGGGGGAACAAGAGGCGCAATAGTGCCCTATCACTATGACACTGAATATCAATGTGGGGCGTCAGGGATTCACTCACCTATATCAGTTGTGAAACCCACAACTGGCTTGAAGGCGTAAGACAATGGTTACCAGATGGCTGCTGCTGGACTTCCACCGACCACTCGAATGTGGAGACAACAAGATGCAGGGAAGGAAAGGTGTGTCACAGTCCGCGCTGCCAGGTCCACTCACTCCAAAGGAACACACGGGTAGGTGATGTTCTAACAGAACTCCTTTTTATTATCCGACGCGTTTCGGTGCCCTCCTGGCACCTTCCTGAGGAAGGTGCCAGGAGGGCACCGAAACGCGTTGGTTAATAAAAAGGAGTTCTGTTAGAACATCACCTACCCGTGTGTTCCTTTGCAGTGAGTGAGCATGGTTTGTGATTGGCTGTTGCGCCCCTCACCAGTGAGTAACCTGGAAGTTAATGAGCGGCCCCGGAATTACAAGCGGTCAGACACCGGTAAGGATGACCTGATGTTTAATTGATTGAACAACAGGATGCGCCAATATACATGGGCACCACTGTACTTATAGGAGGCTGAACTGCGGATGTACCTTTTCCAAGACCGGCCGTGTAGAGGAGTCCTTGAGGTGATGCTCGGCCTGGACAGCTTAGTCCCGGCCAAAAGAAGATCAACAATGATGAATGAATCACGGCACACTCTTCGACCATAACATCTCTTTGTTTATTTCATAAGAAGCATAAAACTGGTGTACAATGATAGGATAGCGAGGGGGAAGGACACACAGGTGGTTTGAGGACAACAGCTGTTTAGCGCAAGTGTGCAAGTATATCACTATTTTTTGTTTTTTACAGCCCCCAAGCCCAAGGACCTGAACTGTAAGATGGACTTCTCAGGGAAGTCCGCATTCAGGACCTGTACCGAACACAAGGTGATCGGTACGAAACCCTGAACTTTACAGTTTAGGTTCGCCCGTCCTTAATCAAGAGCATCCAGTGTGAGTTCAAACAAATGCAGATAGAAAGACATTCAGATGAGGCAAGTAGTGTAGACTGTACGGTACGGCTGAGAATCCAGTGGGAGACTCAGAAATCAAGAATAACGTACCCGGTAAGAAACGTGAAGATACTGCAATTACTAAGTGGCCAGAAAATAAAGAAAATACATTTTGAATGCATAAACTTTAATCTAATTTCTTTACAATAATGTATAATAATTATAATTCATCAACTAATCTAATTATGGTAACACACTAACCTACTAATTTAATAATAACATCATTAAAATATTCTAATTAACAATGTACACCTATTAAAATTGGAGAAATAGTTATGCGCGGTAGTACCTATGCCCGATAATAATCTTGTTATTGCATTTTATATGCTAATATGAAAAAACAACAATTATAATCGAATTAAATTGTTCATTAAGTAAAAATGTTTACCGAATTAAAATCTGAAAAAGTTACAATTTTAAAATGGGAAGTGTTATTAAAAATGGGAAAACAAAGAAATAAAAAATGAGAAAACTATATAAAATCATACATATACTGCAATGTAATTGGTTGTCTAGGTTTGGCACAAACGTTTGCACTGTTCACTGTCAGGATCTTTCGGGGCCAGTGGCAAGACATTGTTAACCCAACTATGCTATATGTATTCTTAAGACCATGTTCCGACTAGTCAAACACGGACTCACTCAATTCACTTGTAAAGAACGAGGCCATGAATGTCTAGTTGGAATGTAGCCGGGAGTATGCACAACACATACTTGCACCTAAATGACTGCCTGCTCCCAGCATCGGCACTGGAGAATCTTGACAATGCATGCAGTGCTTGCTGTGAGGACTAACATGTCTACAGTCACATAGAGTGACTACAAAGCTTTGTGCAAAACCTGGACAACACCTTTACTCAGGGGCGGACCTACCGTGGTGCAGCTGCACCAGGGACCCGTCCGGCTAGGGGGCCCCTAAATCCTGCAGGGGGGGCCCCAGCCGACCCTGTGCCAGTGTGCCAGAGGAGAGGGGGTTAACCGAGGGAAGCTTCCTGCTTCCCCTGGCTGAGCCCGCCCCTCCTCTACTCTGCTGCCCTGGTTCCCAGGACTGTGCGGCTCGCTCGATGCAGATAGGAGCAGCAGCACACAGTATCCCCCCCTTGGTCCTCGCCAACGGCCGATAGCACCCCTTGTTCCTCGCCAGCGGCTGATAGCATCCATCACCGCCCCCAGCCCCCCAAAGGTTCCTTGCCAGCGGCCGATAGTAGTTCCACCCCCCGCTCCTCAACATCGGCTGCTGCACTAGGGCGCCCTGGTCGCAAGGTCCGCCACTGCCTTTACTACATAATCAGCAGTATGTATACATGGAGATTAGTAATGAATGAGTACTACCATGCTTGGGTGCTCGGTACTCCTAACAAGCAATTTGGTGCTCGGACAGACTCGACTTGAGTACACGGTATAAGGGAAGTCAATGGGAAAATGCTTTAGTGTCCCATTGGCTTCCATTATACTCAATACACGAGTCAAGCCCATCCAGAAGGCAAACTGCTCATTACGAGTACCGAGCACCCAATCATGGTAGTGCTCGTTCATCACTAATGATGATATGTTTATATTAGGGATTATTCTTAAAACTTTCAACATCTTTGATGACCTCATCAAATTTACTATGCTAGGACAAAATGAGTATCATAGAGGGGGTCATTATGCATTCTATAGAGACAACCAGTGCTATGGAGCCTTTACAAAGAGAACACCTTTTCCTGGATGGTCGTATCGTATCCCTTTTGCCATTCGGTGAGAGTCCCTCATGCCGGACTCCTCTTCTCAGACATACGATATGGTTAGCAAACTAGAATGTTTGGAAACAACCCATGGTGGACATCAGATCTAGTCTGGTCATCTAGTAATTCTGGCGAATGACAGATGGTTAAATTCAGCACAATGCATTACAGGGTCAGTATCTTCAGCATGCCGATAGTGGAGCAGAGAGCCATTGTCTCCCTGCTCTGCTACTTTAGTCTGCAACGAGGCTGGCGCCGTGCATGGGATGTTAGGCAATGTACTGACATCATGGGTAGGGTGAATGTTGATATGCTTTCATATTATTTAGCAGGCACAAGGGGTGCACAATAGGGGTGATTTTTAATAGAAGGCATAATGGCGGAATTATACTTCCAAACAGGCATAATGGAGGGCCAATATTATATGAAGGCACACTGGGGGTCATTATTAGAAGGAGATGCAATGAAAGAGTCATCTGAAAGTACTGAAACTGAAAATAAATATCAGAGGGAGGGGATTAGGGTTTGTCTTAAAGCTGAAAGGCATGCCCACAGGGGAGGAAAAAACAACTCCAAATAGTGATGGCGTGCTGCACACTTCAATCATCTGCTGCCCTGTTTTCCAAGAGTTTTATGACACTTTTCTCTGCAATCAAACATGGAATCATTCAAGATCTGATTACATTCAGTATTCCAGAGCTAGTAATGCACTGGCTTCACTTTATAGCCCTAAATCCTGCTAATTGGTTGACTTTAAGTTTTAATTGGAGGTGGTTTGGGTGCTAAAACACCCACCAGTTACTAAAACTAAGGGATGCAATCCTTCAGCCAAGTGTTGCTCTCCTCTGTTATGAACGTATCAACTCACAAACAGGTAAAAGCAGAATTACATCCTAAACCACTGTAGCCACAATAACACCCCACGGTTCCTGTAAAGTCTAGAATGTCTCTAACCACTAGAAACAACAGCTCAGATGTGGCTCCCTAAAATGCCATTGAGCTGTTTTTCGTTCCTCCTGAGGAACCAGAGAGGAGGTCGCAACACAGAACTAACCAGGATAATGATAGTGTGCAGGGGTAGACAAAAACCAAATCATGTATACAAGTGGACAAAGGAGAAATAATAAATGCAAGCAAGGGTAACCTCCTACAAACCTAACAAAAAGCAGAAGAAATGTGTAAGGAAGGCAAATGAGAAATACACAGAGTAAATACAACACTTGTCTCTTCCTATCGGGTAAACTCCCTAGCAGAAATCCACATAGAAATATAACCAGCAGAGAAGGCTGATGAAAGGACAGTATAAATAGCCCCACCAGGGATGTGATAGGACAGAGAAAAAAATTGTAAATTGAGAACAGTCAAGGAGACAAGCAAATTTAAAAGAACGATACAGATTTGGAAAGAGACTGACCAGGCAAAGGAAACCACCTAATCGAGTTTCTTAAAGGGAATATGTCATTCAATTCCTCCTGCCCGAAACAGAGGCAGCATAAATGGTTGCATGATTACAGTCATGTATATCTTTTATTAGACAAAATATATTTAGAAGATCAGACTAGTTTGGCACTGCCCATGGTCGGCCTCTCCTAATGCCATACCAGGTGGTCCCCAGTCATGCAGACAGGCTCCGGTCTATACTGACCATGGTTTGATCAGCAGGGGTCAGCTGAAAGGTTTTCTTTAAAAAAGGCTCAACAGAAAGTCTATGAACCTAGAAGAGCAGTGCTCAGCTCAGAGCTTCTGTTCCTTCGAAATATTTACTGCCGAGCACCTGAACCCTCAATGGTGGAATCTACTGACAGGTGAGAAGGTCATTTGTCTTTCTAGTGACCAATCTCCTACTAAAAGAAAGGAGTTGGTTTTTATCAGGTTGACCCATGTGCCCGGATTTCATGATAATTTATGGTGTATCCATTTGGCAGCAATTGCAAAAATACCAAATACAGTAATAACAAACGATCGATAAATTGTAATGATTATATAGTGACTTAGTGTCTTACAGCTATATGTCAACGATAATGCCTGACTGGGAGTATAAAAATAAAGATGAGAACTGATAATGTGTCACCCCAGGGTGTGGTGTGTACTCGGGTATCAGGTGGCAGAAGGGTTAACTGTGTCACAGGGAATGGGTGCCGAGCCTGATCCCGTATGCCGGGGAACGGTTCTCTTGAAAAAGGGGATTTATGTACAGGGAATTATTTACAAGTCTATAGTAGTCGTGACGCCACCTGCAGTTCCTGGTGAAGTAGCAGCAGCGCCACCACAGTCCTCCGGAGGTCGATGGTATTGTGGCTGAGGTGTTGTAGTCCTCCGCAGGTAGGACTGAACCTCCGGGGCAGCGATCCTGTGAAAGGAATCAGTTTATAGAAAGAAGATGCAGCAGAGTCGAAGTCGCTTCACTCCGGGTACTTTACTGAGACTTTAGCAGCAATAGCTACAGTTCAGTGCAGTAGATGTTAAAAAGCAGCAAGTAGCTAACGGGTGGCTGCAAGTGGATCACAGGTAGCTGGATGGAACTCTAAGCATGTGCCTTTCTCTCTTCCAAATCGTCCCTGCTTCCCAGTAGTTTTGGTGTGAAGTCTGACCCCATGAAGCGGATCAGGCCTCCTGCTGTCTCTCTCTCTCTCTCTCTCTATCTCTCTTGCTCCCGTCAGGTAACCTTCTCTCAACACTGCGGCTTTGCCTTGCTGTGTCTGATTCCCTCTTTTGGTTGCTTGAGATTCTGGGCTGTATATAGATATACCCCTAGTTCGTCGGATTCTCTTTGGTCCTTGGAGGTTCCCACAGGTGCGGGCTCTGGTACCCGGTAAGCTGCCGGGGTTGGACTCCTGAAGTCCCTCTCTCCCCCAGGCTAGCTGTCTGCGCTTGGAATAGCTTTCCTTCTCTTGGGTCCTCAGCCGAGGAACCCTCCTTCCCTCAGGCCCACTGCCTGGCTGACTGGAACTATACAGAGCTCCTTCCTCCCTCAGGCTCCCTGCCTGGGACTAACTAACTCTCTAGTTCCCCCTGGAGGTGACTATATACCCTCCCGGGTTCCCTCCCACTGTGTGGTCTAGTGTGGAGGTGCATCTGTATGGGTTCCACCCATCATCCTGTAATCTACTTGCAGCTGGGATATCTGCACCGCTTTTATGGGTGCAGTACCCCTCTGTGACGCCTGCATTGCGGGGCGAAACAATAACTGGTCAGCAAACTGTGTCCTATGAGGAACGGTTACAGGATTTGGGAATGTTTAGCTTGCAAAAAAGAAGACTAAGAGGAGACTTAATAGCTGTCTACAAATATCTCAAGGGCTGTCACACTGTAGAGGGATCAGCTTTATTCCCATTTGTACAAGGAAAGACTAGAAGCAATGGGATGAAACTGAATAGGAGGAGACACAGATTAGATATGAAATAAAACATTTTGACAGGGTGGTCAATGAGTGAAACAGGCGGCCACGAGAGGTGGTGAGTTCTCCTTCAGTGGAAGTCTTCCACTGAGGCTGGACAGACATCTGTCTGGGATGATTTTCTGAATTCTGCTTTGAGCAGGAAGTTGGACCAGATGATCCAGGAGATCCCATTACATGATGACCCAGGAGGTTCTTTAACACAACAACCCAGGAGGTCCCTTCACACAAAGACACAGGAGATGACCCAGAAAGTCCTTTCCTACGATGACTAAGGAGTTCCCACCAATGACCCAGGAAGTCCCTTCATATGATGACCCAGGAGGTTCCTTCACATGATGACCGAGGAGATCCCTTTACATGATGACCCGGGAGGTCCCTTCACATGATAGTGTGGTGCCCCGCAACGAGTGCGTCACAGGAGGGTATTGCAGCCATAACTGCAGCAGCAATATTCTCTGACCCAGCAGTCATCTGGTTAACTCGGAGATCCATACTCTGCATGCCTCACTTAGCATAGAGGGCCAATCAAGGTCCTGGTGGGCGGAGTGCAAGAGTAGCGTATAGTGGAAGTTTAGTCCAGGCTTAAAAAGTTCTAGTCTGGGGTCTGGAGAAGCAACAGCAACTTAGAAGACCTCTGCAGACTCCCAGCTCTGCCACCTAGGAGAGGGGGTTGCACAGTCGGTGCAGCCCCCTGGCCACCTTCTACCGGCCATCTCCCTACCAATTACGGGCATCAAAGAAACGGGTTCCCAAAGACTCCCGTGCCTTTATACAGCCGGTTTGCTGGTACCGAAGCTAGCAGCAGTTCAGCTCTGCTATGCGAACCAGATGCGTGGAGGAGCAGCTTTCCAGGAGCACCCCACCACCAGCCAAATTCCTGTCATCTAACCAGCGGTGTACCCACCGAGGGACCCAAGGCTCCCCAAAACATCCATCACGTATACTTTGGATAGGGCATTCAAGCAGCCTCCCTGTACCCGACCTGGTATTCCTGGGCGACAACGGCATTACTTAGTTAGTATGGAGGAACACCGTGGATCTCTGAGGGACACCTATCACTGCTGAGTCCACCCGTCTGCTATCTACACACTGTATGCCATGTATTGCCTGCTGGTTACAGTAAAGACCCGTTACAGAGACTTACAGTGTCCGTGCTTCCTTATGACTACGTCCGTCTGCACACAAGGTAACCGCAGCTGCCGCACAACATCTTAAGCAGCTCCAGCCTCCGGGGATCACCGCTCAGCCTGTGGGGAGCGTTCCATCTAGCTGCATTCCATCCCCCGGAGGCTCCGCAGCGTCGGTAAGACTTACCGAACTACTCATAGGTGGCGTCACGAAACAATTAACCCCTTAATCTGTTCCCTCAAGACGTCTCTTCTTTTTGATCTGCACTCAACCGGGCCCCACTACCGGCAGGCACGGTCCACCCGTGACAAGGAGGAAGAAGCTAATGCCTGTCTAAATCAGAGTCCCGGCCGCGGTGAGTCAGAAAATGGCGTCACGAACAGGATACGAGCAGGCCCGTTCCCTAACGGGTATCATGTGCTTTAAAATGACTTTATTCCAACTTTTCCCGCCTTTTCACTGTTGGGCTAAGATGGCGCCCAAGATGGCGTCCCCGCCATGAGGATCCGCCATGTGCAAGCCCAGGGGTGAGCCACCGCCCCTCATCGTGGGAGGGCTAAAGGCAAAGGCGCCAAACTCTTTGTCCACCCTGATTGCTCTAATCAACCATGGCGGTGGACCCCAAAGACTTTTCCCACAATTGGACTACAAAAGCCAAAAGGAAATGGGAGTGTCAGACAGACCGTTCTTCACCAGCTCTTCACCAGTACAGTTACCGGGTAGAGACGGGTGTAGCTCCTCCAAGAAACATGGCCAGCTTAAGACTGAGAGACCTGATGCAAGAAGTGGAAGCCGAGGCCAGAGCAGCAATAGGCCATCCGGGTCCTGGTCCTGTCCTCAATATCGACGGCAGCCCCGACTTCTGGCAAGAAGCTCTGCAAGACCTCCGGGTACGGCTCCTAGAAACCGTTGAATAGACAATCCGCATTTGGAGCGCAAGCTTGGGCAGCAGACTACATCATGCGATGCAGCAGAGCCGCTCGGATACAACCACTCCAGGGCCAGACGACATCTCGAGTTTCAGCACTGCCTCGCCCACGCCGACCACTTGTCCAGCCTCGTCTCCAGAGCCGATAGACTGTGTCATTCCGGTAGAGGCCACCGCTTATCCCGCTCCAGAGCCTGGAACTGAAACCGTGATTGAGCCGGAGCTTGTAACTCGCTCCAAGGAAGAACCGAACACTTACCTGGTTCCACTTGCGGAACCCGCGACTAGTTTCACCACTACCGAGACTGTCGCCTGTTTCTCCCCTGAACCGGAGGCCTCCTCTGCAATTTCCGAGGCCTACCTGGTGACCGGGATCGAAATACCGTTACTCGCTGCTACAGAAGAAGAGGCAGGCAGCCTGGAAGCCCTGCAAGACGACATCGAGGGAGAGATCGAGGATGATGACGACGAGACCTACAGCCCAGCTGAGGACCTCTACACCAGGTTCGCCTGGGGAGATACCAAGATACTTCTGCCGGGCGATCTGCTCGGGTACGCTGGTTGGGTGCCGCCGCAGCAACATCTTCTCCGGTTCCATTCAACCGGGTTCCAATCCAGACTGCCCACCAGACTCCAGCCGTTCAACAACCAGCACGCCGTAGTGACTGTATCCACACGCCTCACCGCTCCGACGAAGAGGTACGTCGCATCCGAAGGGAGGAGTGGCAGACTCGTCTACTCGCCAATATGCAGGCTCGCACCGAAGCCCGCCGCCAATCTCCATTGCCTGATGAGTTCCGTAAAACCAGGCGGGTGAGCACCTTCAACTTATCCACCGGGTGGGGATTCATAAGGATGGAGGGTGTGTGTACGGAAGTGTTTGTGGGGCGCCGTGATGTGGAATCGCACCTACCGCGAGGGAATCCAAACCGTGGTTTGTATAGAGGGGACATTGTAACCTATGAGCGATATGTATGCTGTGATGGGTGGTTCGCTATACGGGTCCGGAACACTGCCCTCCACAAGTGACTTTGTTGTTTGAACTTTTTGCCAAGAGACTTCTTCTTGTTTTGCAAATAACACAGCGACTTGGCGGCTACAGCCTGAACTTTTAAACTAAGGACAGCCGACCGCCCGCCGGGTCTGCGCAAGGTGTTAACCTGTTCTTTTTGCTTGCAACATCAAAGCGAATATTTACCTGTTTCTTTAATAAAAATTTAAAAATCTCTCTGTAATGTTGGATAGTTTGGCACTTGGGGACAAGCGTATTTCACCAAGGGGGAGTGTGGCGCCCCGCAACGAGTGCGTCACAGGAGGGTATTGCAGCCATAAATGCAGCAGCAATATTCTCTGACCCAGCAGTCATCTGGTTAACTCGGAGATCCATACTCTGCATGCCTCACTTAGCATAGAGGGCCAATCAAGGTCCTGGTGGGCGGAGTGCAAGAGTAGCGTGTAATGGAAGTTTAGTCCAGACTTAAAAAGTTCTAGTCTGGGGTCTGGAGAAGCAACAGCAACTTAGAAGACCTCTGCAGACTCCCAGCTCTGCAACCTAGGAGAGGTGGTTGCACAGTCGGTGCAGCCCCCTGGCCACCTTCTACCGGCCATCTCCCTACCAATTACGGGCATCAAAGAAACGGGTTCCCAAAGACTCCCATGCCCTTATACAGCCGGTTTGCTGGTACCGAAGCTAGCAGCAGTTCAGCTCTGCTATGCGAACCAGATGCGTGGAGGAGCAGCTTTCCAGGAGCACGCCACCACCAGCCAAATTCCAGTCGTCTAACCAGCGGTGTACCCACCAAGGGACCCAAGGCTCCCCAAAACATCCATCACGTATACTTTGGATAGGGCATTCAAGCAGCCTCCCTGTACCCGACCTGGTATTCCTGGGCAAAAACGGCATTACTTAGTATGGAGGAACACCGCGGATCTCTGAGGGACACCTATCACTGCCGAGTCCACCCGGTCTGCTATCTACACATGCCATGTATTGCCTGCTGGTTACAGTAAAGACCCGTTACAGAAACTTACAGTGTCCGTGCTTCCTTATGACTACGTCCGTCTGCACACAAGGTAACCGCAGCTGCCGCACAACATCTTAAGCAGCTCCAGCCTCCGGGGATCACCGCTCAGCCTGTGGGGAGCGTTCCATCTAGCTGCTATCCATCCCCCGGAGGCTCCGCAGCGTCGGTAAGACTTACCGAACTACTCATAGGTGGCGTCACGAAACAATTAACCCCTTAATCTGTTTCCTCAAGACGTCTCTTCTTTTTGATCTGCACTCAACCGGGCCCCACTACCGGCAGGTGCGGTCCACCCGTGACAAGGAGGAAGAAGCTACTGCCTGTCTAAACCGGAGTCCCGGCCGTGGTGAGTCAATGACTCAGAAGGTCACTTCACACTATGACCCAGGAGGTCCCTTCACACGATGACCGAGAAGGTCTCTTCACATAATGACCTGGGAGGTCCCTTCACATAATGACCCAGGAGGTCCCTCACATGATGACCCAGAAGGTCCCTTCACACAATGACAAAAGGAGGTCACTTTACATGATGACCTAGGAGGTCCCTTTGTGGCACCCCTGCAGATCCAGTCACCACAGAGGTACTGCACCCCTGTTAGGGTGTAGTATCCCACTCACTGGCAAGGGGGGTACAGACCGGTACCGGGACACCCAGATCACACTAGGAACAATTGTAGTGGGTTGGGTGGTGAAGGAAGTAGTTAGAGGGAGCACCTATGAGGAGTTAGGTTAGGCAGAACACACGTAGATGACGTGGGACATGTGACAGAGGGTATAAAAAGAGTTGGAAACATCTAGAATGCAGGAGACAACATTGAGAAGAAAGACAGTTAACAAAGAGATTGACCGGCAGAGGAGAGGTGGTAGAACAGCTGAGGAACAGCTGAGGAGAGGCAATTAAACACCAAGGTTGAGTTGGGGGAAAGCTAGAGAATGTACGCCCGAGAAGCGTCCAGAGGACTGGAGCAAGTGGTAGCTCATCCTAAGGCTGAACCCTAGAGCAGAAAATAACTCAAGTGGCTCCAGTAGGAAAAGGGGGTTCCAGAGGCATGGGAAGTGAGCAATCCACCTGTGGGTCTCGTATCCATTGTCAGGAGCAGGCATGTGGAGGGACTAGGCCGCAAGGGACACCAGGAACCCAAAAGACTAGTAGAGAAGACCAGGCTCAGCTACCAACCCGGAGACTCTGTTACACTTTCATGGTGACACGGTCGACAACTGCGCACATCTGCTGAAAAGGTGGCAACCATAGGGCTAAGAAGAGACACTGCAGGTTAACCCTTAGGAAAAGCCCACAATCACTGGCTCAGAGTTCTGTGTGTTGAGGCGCAAAGCAGGATGGGTGAGGCAAGCGCTGGAAAGGATAGAAAAGGCGTGCTGGTTATGTACCATGCAACTACCAATGGGTAGCTGGATCCCTGCCTCCGAGAACCCAGTGCTCAGTGGCTTCTTACACAAAGACTGTGAGTAAAAGAACTGAAGACTGCAACCCGCTTTGTGAACTTTCTTTACGTGTCAGAAGCACCAGTAACATGACTACCAACTCACTCAGGTACCTTTGGGCACCTTAGGTGTCAGCCCTACCCATAGAAGGGCTTAAGAATATTGCTGCCTCCCAACCATCGGCCCCTAGGAAGACTATCGAGCAGCGGCGGCCAGTTATAGCCGCAACCTGCTGGTGGCGTCACGTATAAAATAACAAGTATTCCCAGGTCCAGTCATCTCTTCCCAGAATGAACCCTCCACGCCAGAGAGAGAGAGACACCCACATTGAACTGTTAATGACACCGCCAGGGTCAAGAAGACGGGTATCGGTCCCTATGATCCCCATCATGAAGCTTCAAGAAAGCCCAGTTCCGAGTATCGTAAGGCCCTAGAGGGGAGTGTCACCTTCAAATGATGACCCAGGAGATCCCTTTACACAATGACCCAGGAGGTCCCTCCACACGATGACCTAGGATGTCCCTTCAAACATTTTCACAGGAGGTCCCTTCACATGGCGACCCAGGAGGTCCCTTCACACAAAGACCCAGGAGGTCCCTTCACAAGATGACGCAATAGGTCCCTTCATATGATGAAGTAGGAGGTCCTTTCACATGATGACCCAGGAGGCCCGTATTGCCCGCGGGGATCTGGACTCAGTCTCCATTCTGACCAAGAAGGGAGATGCGGAGTTTTGGAGAAAGGCCTTCAGAGAGCTGCGGGACAAACTGGCGCAGACGTTGGAGTGGGTGGTCCGTAGCTGGAGTGGTGAGCGGGCCATGGAGCTGATGTCCCAGGCGGTGGACCGAGAAGCCAGAGAGGCAGCGGCCATTGCACGAGCTGTGGAGGATGCCCTGGCAGCGAAACCACTGTGCAGACCCAGGAGGCAGGGGTCAAGACGGATGACCCCGTGGACCCGCCTGCAGGCCCCACCAATGCCCCAACAGCCCAGGGTGCAGAAGGACCCAACCGGGAGCCGGACATAATCGTCAAGGCCGAAGAAGGGGACGACGACTCAACTTGTTCCACGGAGGAGGATCCCAATGCGGACGACCTGGACTACGGCTTCGGAGCAACTGGAGGCAACACCCCAGAGGCAGCGTGGTGGAGTGCCTGGCAGCATCGACAGGGGGCCTCGCTAGGGCTCCGCGCTGAGGCGGTTGACAGGGTATGGGGCACTCGGGTACCGGGGCCAATGGCGGCTTTAATGGGGAATCATGGCTGGTCGATCCCCGGTCCCGTGCCCTGGAACCTCAATGGCGGGAAATGGTGGGGGAATAAGGGGATTGTTAACGTGACACCCCCTATGGTACCTGGTAATGGGTATACCAGCGCTGCAGCTGGCCGCTGAGGTGATGGTGGGTGCAGCAGAGTGCGGAACAACTCCCCACAGGTGGAGCTTTACCTCAGGGCAGTGGGGATAGATGAAGGGAGTAGTAGATGCGTCTCTGCAGACAAGGCGGTGAATTGCGGTGGTTAGACAGGCACACAGACACACAGGGATTGTTGTTTGAGTACCTTTTACTAGTGACAGGGTAACAGGTTCATTCCGGAATAATAACCAGGTCCCCTGTGCAACTTGGGACTTCCACCTTAGAATGTTGTGAGGCCTCCTCTGTCTTTGTGCTCTGTGGTTTGGGATGAGTCCTGCCTGAGCCTGAACCCACCACTTCTTCTCCCTCTCTAGGCTTTGCTCTAAACTGAAAATTAGGTCCCTATTCTTCCTATGGCCCCTGGTCCTGTGCTTGGTCAGTTTTAGCGTCTCTTACTTGCTCTCCTCAGGGCTGAACTCCTCCTGAGTCTTCCGGGCTTTTGCTGTAGCACTAAATGCTGGCAGCGTCGGACTCCGGTGTCTGGGTGTACTAAAGGGCTGTAGTATCTGGTTCCCTTTTCCTAGTTCCCTTCTTTCTCCACTTGCCTCCGACCCTTTCCCTAGGGTGCGCACAGCGGTCAGTGGTCCCTGGTCCTGAGCCTGGATCTCTCCCAGCGACCAGCTCCTCCATCTCCTCTCTCTCTTCCCACTCACTGCAGACTCTAGACTGACTTCTGGGACTGACTAACTCCTCCCCTCAGGCCTGGATGTTCTTAAAGGGGAACTGACTTAAGGTAGCCAGTAGAGCTCCCTCTTCAGGTCTGGGGTGGAAGGTGTGGTGTGCTGTGCTAACCAAGGTGTAATTCCCTCCTTGCATCGTTGAATCCTGTGGCAATCCCCCGCAGGGGTGCCACAGTGCCAACATCAGCGCCGTGCCGGATAACCCGGCAACCAGCCCTTCACCTCCAGCATATTCTCCCCCGATCAGTCCTGTTCAGCTCAGCGAGGAGGACCAGGTGGCCCGACAACGCCATAACGAGGACTGGTGGCAACTTGAAATGGAGAGACGAAGCCCGCCGACAACCCCCGTTACCTATGGAATTTAGAAAACGAGGTACTGTAGTGTCGTTCCTCTATGGGGTAGGGTGGACGTTTATACGCGAGGAAGGAAAAAAAGGTGATATTCTTGTGGGACAACGTAATGTGTAGCCCCATTTACGCCGCGGTCACCCAGAGCGAGACCTTTACCGGGGAGACTAGGTCACCTATGAGCGGCATGCAGGACCCATGGGATGGTACGTCATTAGGGTGTTCCGCCTATAAGCAACCAAACATTGGTGTTACCTTGAACTGTATATAGTTTTATTTTGTCTTGCCCTCTGAATAATTAACCCCTTTTGCCCTTTTTGCCTTTTGAGCCTCCTAAACTGTCATGAGAACTCTGACCCCGTTACATGATAATGTTTAACCCCAAGCGGCCCAGCGGTGATAAGACACACTGGACTGTGCAGGACAATAATTACCGCTGGCTACACGCAGTTACCGGTCCCCGTGAGGCCGAAGAATCCCCTGTTAATAATGTTTCTTTTATATTTTTTTGCAAAGTTTAAGCTTAGTGCCTCCCATAAAGGGAAGAAGAATAATGCTTGAAAATGTAAATATGTTACCTATTATTATTATAATTGTTATTGTTTCATAAAAAGAAAATATCACTCTACCTGTACCCCAGTTTAACCACACTCGCGAAAGAGTGTATTCCACCAAGGGGGAATGTGGCGCCCCATCTGGTGAGGCGTCACGATTGGGGTACTGCACCCACAAATGAGTGTGCAGTAACCCCTGTCACAGTGGAAAGGCAGATGTCTGTGGGAGGATCCCAACCCAGCACTCCCACACACCCACCTAGAATAGATGGTTTTGGGCCTGTACCCTAGGGGGGGAAGTTAGGGGAGAAGGGAGGACAGACAGTGAGATTTAGTCGGCACATAGGAAAGACGAAGAACGGGAAGCCTCCGAGTGAGAAAAGGAGACTTCCAGGGAGGGGGCCTGGAGAGAAAGAACAGGCAGCCCAGACTGAAGGACCCTCCAAGCACCTATACTCAGGGAGGGAACCCTGGTTCACTTTACTGGAGTACCAGTTCTGAAGATGGTCAGGGAGTCCAGCCCCTGCTCCGAGAATACTGGAGGTTGTGGGTCCGTTTACCGGCCCCGACACCCTGTCTTGCGGCATCAGTTACACCAAGTTAACCCACCAGAGTCAAATCCAAGACAGGAGAGGGAGAGAGTGGAAGCCGGGATCGTCGGAGCACCTCAACGGGCCTGGTATTAAGCAGGCTACCCCAAGACAGGCAGTGAACACGGTTTAGATCCAGGAAGGCATTCCACGGGAGACTTCCAGAGACTCTGCAGCCCACTGTGACTACACGGCCAGATAAAGACTGTGTTGCCACTGTGAACTGTATTACCATCTGCATCGTTCCAGTCAAGTACCCGGGTAGAGTGGTAGAGTCTCTGTGTGCTTATTCACTGCTGCACTGCAAAGCATTTTTCCATCATCAGCACCTCCATCACAACAGGTGTATCCCTACCCCGGAAGGCCAGCACTACCTGCAGGGAGCTGTACCACCTTGGCTGCTGTACCATCGCCATCCGGAGGTCTGAAGCGGCGCTGGTGCTAATCACCAGAATCTGCGGGTTGCTTCACGATAAACTTATAAATTATTTATTCCCATTCCAATTACCCCTCTTTAGTTGACAACCAGGGCCACGGGTCTGGGAAGGCCACCAGTAACATCCCTACCGCAGCAGAGAACCCAGATACCTGACTCCCCATACCCTGGGCTAGTCACACACTTTGGAAAAATACACAGCCTATGGCTGCAAGGCATTAGGTATTGAAGGCACCCTCTCCTGTAGGGACTTTGCAACTATTGAGTTCCTTACCAACCAGTACATTGTCAGGTCTCTGTTCCTGAATTCATCTTGTTACCTTGCTTATACTTGAACCAGAACCTATCCTGCCAGTACCTAAACAAGAACCTGAACCCATTCTGCCTGAACTTGAACCTGAATCCATCCTGCAGGCACCAGAACCTTAACCCATCTTGCCTGTGTAAGGACTCAGAACTCACCCTGATAATACTTGGTAATGGCGCCTTTAATCAACACGTTTCTGAGCGTATCCCCGATCCTTCATCAGGAAAGCTACCACGTTTGTTTCCTGATGAAGGACCGGGGATACGCTCCCAAATGCTTTGAATAAAGTTGCCATTACCTCCTGATCTATTGTGGTCCTTTTCTAAGTTCGGCTAGCGTGGATCAAAGAGCACTGTCTTTCCTGGATTTGTATTTACTGCCATGGACCTCGAGGAGTGTGGATCCACCAGCAGCTGTATTTTGCGCATATACTGGTTGTGGGTCTGACAACCTAACAATGTGAGCAGTTACCTTGATTTTATTGAACTTCCAAAAAAAAGTATAATACCTTATTTGCACTTGTGTTTCCTCATTTTTAGCCATAACCTCACCATCAGAGGCACTAGTGAAGACAAGGTACCTGCTTTGTCACACACCTTCAGGGTAAACCATGGTGCAGTGGTCAACACCCATCATTGACGGTCGGCAATTGAAGCACCAGAAAGTCTAAAGATCTGGAAGAGTAAATATGTGATCACATGTGAAGTAATGGACAACCGGTAGCCGCTGGGAGGGATTGGATGGGCTGCGGTGGCAGGACTTGTGAGATGGGTGAAGATATTTTCTAAACCAGATGGGAACCCATTTTCTGAATTTGAGACAAATCATAAAAAACTTGATCTTGGACAAAAACCACAATTTTTGTAAGATACAAGTTGAATTCAATTCACTATGAGTTGATTAGTTGAGCTGTAATAGATGATGTGATCAGCTTCATTAGGAACCTTTTTATCGACCAAGAACCAACAGTCCAAAAGGAACACTACATGTGCAAAGTAGAGCGAGGCATCAGACAAGGCGGCATCCTGTTACCATTTCTCTTCAATTTCTATGCAGAAGCTATTGTCAGGAAGGCTGGACTTGCCGAAAAAAGAAGAAGGAATCAACATTTCTGAACAAATAATCAACAATCTAAGATACACAGATGATACAACACTGAGAGCAACAAGTGTAGATGGAATGAAGGATTTATTAGAGTGTCAAGATGGAAAGCTCCAACATGGGAATCTACTCAATATAAAGAAGATAAAGATACTGCCAGGTTTGACCGGGACACATGAGAGATGGACGGTGACTAATTGGAAGGTGTAAAGGACTTCACCCTACTCGGATCAATGATCACTCAAGATGCAGAGACGACACCAGAGTCAATTGGAGAACAACTATGGGCAAATCAACAATGAAGTCACTGGACGAGGTCTTCACATCAAGGAACATTTCACTGGTGATGAAGACACGGCTCGTACATAGTCTGGTCTGTTCTGTAGTAACATATGGATGTGACAACTGGATGATAAAGAAACAAGACAGAAGAAGAATCAACGCCTTCATAATGTGGAGCTGGAGAAGGATGATATCAATATCATGGATGGTGAGAAGAACAAACACATCAACTCTGGAACAAATCAAGCCAGACATGTCACTGGAAGGAAGGATCAGCAAGATACGACTTGTCTACACATCATACAAAGAGGGAAATTACTGGAGAAGGAAATCATGGTCAGAAGAATAGAAATAATAAGGTGAATAGGAAGACCAGCAACCCGATGGCTTCATACAATCAGGATAACGACAGAAAAGACCCTGGTGGACCTATCTGGGCTTGAAAAAGACCGGGGTGGTCCTATCTAGGGTAGGAGAAGAACCTAGTGGACCTACCTTGGATTGTATAAGGCCCTGGTGAACATATATAGGCTTGCAGAAGACCAGGTGGACCTATTTAGCCTTGAAGAAGACCCTGCTGAAGGTATCTAGGCTTGCAATAGACCCTGGAAGGCCAGCAAACCAATGGATTTACTGTATACTATCAAGATAACAGTGGAGAAGACACCGGTGGGCCTATCTAGGCTTGGAAAAGATCCTAATGGACCTATCTAGGCTTGGAAAAGATCCTAATGGACCTATCTAGGCTTGGAGAAGACCCTGATGGACCTGTCTGGGATTGGAGGAGACCTTGGTGGCCCCTATAAAGGCTTGGAGAAGACTCTTTTGGGCCTATCTAGATCTAGAGAAGACCTGTATATACTTGGAGTAGACCTTGGTGGAACTATTTAGGCTACACAAGATCAATCTTCCTTCAGAGCATTCATCTGTCGAGCCCAGGCTTTTGGGGTGCTCGGGTATCAGGCGACAAAGGGTTAACTGCTGCGTCACAGGGAATGGCGGCTGCGCCTGATCTCGTGTCCTGGGCCTATCTTTAAAAGGGGGATTTATATACAGGGGATTATGTACAAGTTTATAGTTTGTCGTGACGCCACCTGCAGTACCTGGTGAGATGTTACCAGCGCCGCCACAGTCCTCCGGAGGTTGGTGGTATTGTGGCTGAGATGGTGTAGTCCTCCACAGTCAGGACTGGGACCTCTGGGGCAGCAATCCTGTGAAAGGAATGAGTTTGTGGAAAGATGATGCAGCAGAGTCAAAGTCACTTCACCCTGGTACTTTACTGGAACTTTAGCAGCGTTATTACAGTCCTCAGTGCAGTAAGATTTTAAATGACAAGTGGCTATGGGTGGCTGCCAGTGGATCTCAGGTAGCTGGACCGGACCCCCAGCATGTGCCTTTCTTGTTCCTTTTCTCCCCTGCTTCCCAGTAGCTTGTGTGAAGTCTGACCTCATGAAGTAGATCTGACCTCCTGCTGTCTCTCTCTCTCTCTTTCCTTCTCTTGCTCCCGTCGGGTAACCCTCTGTTGAACACTGCGGCTTTGCCTGGCTGTGTCTGGTCCCCTCTATTGGTCGCTCGAGAATCAGGGCCGTATATTGATATACCCACGTACTTCGGATTTTCTGCGGGTCTTAAAGGTTCCTACAGGTGCGGGCTCCGGTACCCGGTTTCTCTCCTGGGGCGAACTCTCAAGTTCCTCTATCCCCCACTCGTTCTTTGTATCTGGGATCTGTCCTTGTTGTTCCCGGGTCCCTCAGCTGACAGACCCTCCTTGCTCCATCAGGCCATCCGCCTGGCTCGAACTCACTCTCCAACTTACTAGTTCCCCCTAGAGGTTCCCGGGTTACCTCCTACTGTGTGATCTAGTGTGGGGTGTTGGTTTAGGGTTCCGCCTATCATCCTGAAATCCACTTGCAGCTGGGGTGACTACACCTCTTTTACAGGTGCAGTACCCCTCTGTGGCACCTACATAGTGGGGCGCCACACATCCATCAAGACGCCATGGCTCGATATCGATCTGAAGGATGTTGAATAATAACAATAATAGTAATAAATGTGGTGTTGGTTTTGCCAATCCTGGGTAGTCATTTTAACCCTTGAATCTCATCATATGCTTTTTTTCAGGATGGAGGTTGGCTGCATTCATGCTTTCATATTTCCTTGCTGATTTCACAGTCACTTCTGCTAAAGGCTCAGTTTTCCGGTGCCCATATGTTACCTCGTCAAGTGATCCACAGTGCGTGATTTTTAATTAAAACTCTGCCCCCTCCACTTCTTCGCTGCCGTCATCTGCAGGAAAATCTGCAGCAGGGAATATTCGAGCCTCTTTATTTCAGAATTAAACGCTCGTTCTCACATATTCTCGGATATGACAATTTACAAACGGGGGAAAGTCTCAGATCTCCGCGCTGTGAAAGTTCAATTAGAGGCCCAGCCCGGTGTCGAGCGCCGCACCGCATCCATACATCCTCCTCTCGCTGCAAACTCCTGCTGTTGCCAATAACTGCAGCACCATTGTGGTGGGGAGCGCAGTGCATTAAACAATAGGTGCTGGGTTTTACTATGTATTTAGGCGTAAATTACAGATTCTCAAAGCTGAGTGTGGTGTTACACGGAGGGGGATTTTTTTTTTACAACACATCAGTGGTATAAGCCCCATTATTATTGTGAATCGTAAATGAATGAAACAATATGTTCCGTTGAGTCTGAAGTCAAAATAACATGAAAAATGGGTTAATTAATGTTTTTATTATTTCCCCTTCATGTTTTTTTTTTTGTTTCCAAAGAGAGGATTTCATATTGTTAATTAAACAGCGCCATCTGCAGTATTTTGGTGGGATTGCAGGTTGAGTCTTGAAGAATCTGAACTATTGGTAGTTTAATTGAGATCTATGCAAGTATAAATGGTCCCATATCACATCATCATAGACAGGTACAGCTTCAACCCATGTATTTAGGGTGAGCTTTAATAAATATTTAGTCAAAAATATCTGCTCATGTTATGTTTCAGAGTTATTGCTGAAAGATCCATAGAATAGGAGAAAGCCAAAATCAAAGATAGTGCTCTGCAGCCCAATCAGGGATGGATTTCTTGGCTTTCACTTATTTCCTGCCAAACATATCCGAGCGCTGTGCATAGCGGTCCCATAGACAATGACTGGAGCAATGGTTACTCCTGCACATTTCCTATCAATTCAGTACAGGCATGCAAAATATTTTATAGCCATGATCTCGAGATTTGACCACCAGTGATCAGCAAGTAACCCCCCCTATCCATAGGACTTGATATTTTGGCAATAATCCTTAAATGGGATTCTGTCAGCAGCCTTTTACCATGTAATCTGAGGATAGTATGATGTAGGGATTAATACACAGAATTCAACAATGTGTCATATGCCCCCCTGTGCGCTGTTGCTTATTCAACTTGAGCGTTTTATCACTAGGACATTATCATTGCTGTGACTAGCTGATACCTACCTTGCTATCCGACTCCACCCCCTCGTCTGATTAGCGGCTCACTGTTTATTGACATTGTACATACAGAGCCTGGTAATGGCGTAAGCAGCTCTCTGTCTATAGACATTGTTTTAAAAGGCCACATGTTAGGCCCTGTTACTTTGTCTCAATGATGCAGACATGGGAGCTGTCTGAGGAAATCAGAACTGCTACAATTAGCAAACCAAAGGGTTTAAAGCCATCTCCAAAGACCATGGTATCGCAGTTTCAACAGTGTGCAATGTTATTAAACAGTTTTCCAAGCATGAAACCATCAAGAACCTCCCTGGACATGGCGGAAAGAGGAAAATTGACAAGAGATGTCTTTGAAGGTTGGTGCAAAAGGTTGAAAAAAACACCACATCAAACATACAAACACCTGAAGGCTGACCTGGAATAGTCTAAGCTCATGAGTTCAACAAGTACCATGTGCCGCACACTAAACAAAGCAGAGCTTTATGGGCCAAGGTCAAGAAAAAAACCTTGCTGAAGGAAAGACAAAAAAAGAAACAACTGTTCTTTGCCAGAGACAAACCACAATCCTTCTGGGAAAATGTTCTATGGACAGATGAAACAAAAATCCATCTTTTTGACAATGCATAACAACAGTGTATTTACAGATGGCACATTGTGTTTATAAGGAAAAGAACACCCTACCAACAGTTAAGCATGGTGGCGGATCCATAATGCTGTGGAGCTGCTTTGCTGCATCTGGTACTGGAGACCTTACTGTATCACAGGAATCATGAAATCAGAGGATTATAAAGAGATTTTAGAGCAAATTGTCCTACCAAGTGTATGAAAACTTAGTTTGATTTAAACATTGTGCATCCTCCAGCAAGACAATGACCCAAAGCACACATCCAAAAGTGCACAGGAATGGTGGAAAAGAAAAATGGACTGTTAGAAAATGGCAGCAATGCATCATGACCTCATCCTGAATCTTAGGGGTGAACTGAAATCTGCCATTAAGAATAATAACCCTGCAAACATTCAAGAGCTTGAACAAACTTCAAAGGAAGAGTGGGAGAAAATATCCATCTTTGATAACGGCATTACTGTGACTGGCAGGCGCAGTATAGAAAAAGAAAAGATGCACTAACCGAGTTTTGCTAACAGTGCAGATACAGTGGACAGCTGGGGGTTAGTATTCCAAGATTGGTGTGGCCCATGGTTATTGGGCCCCTTAGCCTCAAAATAGCAGCCTTGAGCTTCCCCACAATCCATTAGATGTGACACCCGTGGTGCAGACGTTGCTCATGCCTGTTGCCCTGGTGTGGTAGCAATCGGGGTAATATATAATTGCTCATCACTAATATTTATTGTTCCTTATATAAAATGAATCTGTCAGCTGGTTTTGAGCTACCTCATTTGAGATCGGCAAAGAAACCCTGAATCCAACGATGTATCACACAGATTACTGGCTGCAGCCATTCTCACACAATCTAAGCATTTAATTTTAGAAACACAGCAGAGCTGGGAAAGCTGCTCCTTGCCCACACCAGGCTCTCAATAGAGATTGTCCAATGACAGCAGGGGGCGTGTCAGACTGCCATGTGTGTGACATTTTAGTCCTGTAATTGTAATCAAAAGGTGATAAATTCTTTAGTGTAAGTAAACATTTGCACAGAGCCTGAAAAATCAGACATAGCTAGCTGAACTTTGCTTTTTTACCCTTACAATATGTCACCCTTAGCTTACGTAGCAAAACTTTGCAGATACACTACCGTTCAAAAGTTTGGGGTCACCCAGACAATTTTCTTTTTCCATGAAAACTCATACTTTTATTTATCAGATGAGTTGCAAAATGAATAGAAAATATAGTCCAGAATTTGACAAGGTTAGAAATAATGATTTGTATTAAAAATAATAATTTTCTCTTCAGTTGTTCTGCGTCTCACAAATGTTCTTCTGTGTGATCCAAACACCTCACACTTTGATCTGTCTGTCCATAACACTTTGTTCCAATCTCCGTCTGACCAACGTCTGTGCTTTTCTGCCCTTATTAATTTTTTCATTTTATTAGCCAGTCTCAGATATGGCTCTTTCTTCACCACTCTGCCCTGAAGGCCAGTATCCCAGAGTCGCCTCTTCACTCTAGACATTGACACTGGCGTTTTGTGGGTACTATTTAATGAAGCTGCCAGTTGACTAGCTGTGATGCATCAATTTCTCAAACTAGAGGCTCTAATGTACTTATCTTGTTGCTCAGTTGTGCAGCAGGGCCTCCCACTTCTCTTTCTACTCTGGTTAGAGCCTATTTGTCCTCTCCTCTGAAGGGAGTAGTACACACCGTTGTAGGAAATCTTCAGTTTCTTGGCAATTTCTCGCATGGAATAGCCTTCATTTCTAAGAACAAGAACAGACTGTCGAGTTTCACATGAAAGTTCTCTTTTTCTGGCCTTTCTGAGAGTTTCATAGAACAAACAAAAGTAATGCTCCAGATTCTCAACTAGCCCAAAGAAAGGTGAATTTTATAGCTTCTCTAATGAACCAAACTGTTTTCAGCTGTGCTAATGACTCACCGTGGCCGGGACTCCGGTTTAGACAGGCAGTAGCTTCTTCCTCCTTGTCACGGGTGGACAGCGCCTGCCAGTAGTGGGGCCTGGTTGAGTGCAGATCAAAAGTGATGAAGACGTCTTGTGGGAACAGATTAAAGGGTTAATTTGTCATGACGCCACCTATGAGTATTTTGGTAAGTCTTACCGACGCTGCGGGGCCTCCGGGGGATGGAATGCAGCAAGTTGGAACGCTCCCCACAGGCTGAGCGATGATCCCCGGAGGCTGGAGCTGCTTAAGATGTTGTGCGGCAGCTGCAGTTACCTTAAAGTGCGGACAGACAGTTCATAAGAAAGCACGGACACTGTAAGTCTCTGTAACGGGTGCTTTACTGTAACCAGCAGGCAATACATGGTATACAGTTGTAGGTAGCAGACCGGGTGGACTCAGCAGTGATAGGTGTCCCTCAGAGATCCGCGGTGTTCCTCCATTCTAACTAAGTAAGTTGCCGTTGTCGCCCAGGAATACCAGGTTGGGTACAGGGAGGCTGCTTGAATGCCCTATCCGGGGTATACGTTCCGGATGCTTTGGGGAGCCTTGGGTCCCTTGGTGGGTACACCGCTGGTTAGACGACTGGATTTGGCGATGGTGGGGTGCTCCTGTAGAGCGGTTCCTCCACTCTTCTGGTTCGCATAGCAGAGCTAAACTACTGCTAGCTTCGGTACCAGCAAACCAGCTGTAGATGGGCACGGGATGGTTTTGAGCTCGCATTTTGACGCCCGTAGTCCGGTTGGTAATGCACCGGGAATAATGGTGCTCAACCGTGGTGACGGTAGGGAGATGGCCGGTAGAAGGTGGCCAGGGGGCTGCACGGGACTGTGCGAGCCCCCTCTCCTAGTTTGCAGAGCTGTAATTCTGCAGAGGGTCTTCTAGGTTGCTGTTACTCCTTCAGCCCTCGAACTCCAACTGTTCTAGACTTTCCACTACACACTACCCTTGCACTCCGCCCACCAAGACCTTAATTGGCCTTCTATGCTAGGTGATGCATGCAGGGTATGGATCTCTGAGTTAGCCATATGACTGCTGGTTCAGAGAATATTGCAGCTGCATTGATGGCTGCAATACCCTCCTGTGACGCACTCGGTGCGGGGCGCCACACTAACATACTTGTACAAGGGTTTTCTAGGGTTTTCTAAACATCCATTAGCCTTCTTATACAGTTAGCAAACACAATGTACCATTAAAACACTGGAGTGGTGGTTGTTGGAAACGGGCCTCTATACACCTATGTAGATATTCCATAAAAAAAACAGACGTTTGCAGCTAGAATAGTCAATTACCACATTAACAATGAATAGAGTGTATTACTGACTCATTTAATGTTAGCTTCATTGAAAAAAAATGTGCTTCTCTTTCAAAAATAAGAAAATTTCGAAGTGACCCCAAACTTTTGAAAGGTAGTGTAGATTCCCATTAATTGAGATATCGGGAATTATCCCAGCAATCATAGAAAGAAGATACATGAACAAATGTCTATTAATGTATGTGGTGGGGTCTTACTCCTGATATCCTTACATTGCATTCCACATACACTTGCATATTCTATGATTTATCTATTTATTTACTCTGCATAGCACCATTATATGTCACACCGCTTTACATCCTGGTACAGCAGCTCAGTCTCATTGTGTTATTGTGACTGATCAACAGTACCAAGCAAAGGCACAACTATATGTACAGAGCAACGCAGGAGACCTGAAGCATCTGCAATTATTTGATCATTTAGTCTGCCCTTTCACATCGCAGATGTGGCTATTTATACCTTCCCCTTGCTGGTCTTCTCTGCTGGCTATATTCCTTAGTGGATCCTGCTTGGAGTTCCAGCCATACTGGAAAGGATTTATGCCAGCCAGACAGAGACCAGCTAGATTTAATATCTTTTCTGTCACATCTACAGTTGAAACCAGACGTTTCCATACACTATATAAAAAGACATGTATGAAAGTTTACATATAGGCACCATGTGTTAACGCATGCGTTTTTGGTGAAAAAATGACTAAGTCCCAAAAGTTCCAAAAAACATCCTGGACCTCAGGGGACACTATTGGCACTGTAAATGAAACTGATCCATTTTTCTAAGGGCTTAAAAAAATGGATTGGGATGTGTGACCCTAGCCTAAGATGGGAATGTCCAGCGATCATACCGCTCAGGAAGAAGACAGGTTCTGTGTCTCAGAGATGAACAAACCCCTACATTTTTGGAGATGTCCTGTGATCTGACAAAACTAAAATTGAACTGTTTGGCCATAATGACCATTGTTACATTTGGAGGAAAAAGGGAGAAGCTTGGAAGCCTAAGAACACCATCCCTACTGTGAAACATGGGGGTGGCAACATCATGTTATGCAGTTGTTATTCTGCAGGAGGGACTGGTGAACTTCACAAAATAGATGGCATCATGAGGAAAGAAGATTATGTGGCAACTGAAGCAACATCCCAAGGCATCAGCCATGAAGTTAAAGCTTGGGCAAAAATGGGTCTTCCAAATAGACAATGACCCAAAGCATACTGCCAAACTGGTTACAGAGTCGCTTTAGGATAAGAAAGTCAATGTTTTGGAGTGGCCATCACAAAGCCCTGAGTTCAATCCTATTGAAAATGTATGGGTAAAGCTGAAAGGGCTGCGAGCAAGACGACCTACAAATATTTCTCAGTTCCACCAGTTCTGTCAGGAGGAATGGACCCAAATTCCTATCAACTATTGTGTGAAGCTTGTGGAAGGATCCAAAATGTTTCACCCAAGTCATACAGTTTAGTACAAAATATTAATGAAATGTTTGTATATTTGTGATTTTCCAGAATGTATTAAAATGCCTTAAAACATTCTCACTCTCATTTTTCAGGCGTTTGGAAAATATTAAGTATGGTAGTATGGTTATCCTAATTGACCTAAAACAGGAAAGGTTTATTCTGATTTCATGCTAAATAGTGAGAAAAACATGCAGATGTGTTTTTTATATAGTGGATGGAAACTTCTGGTTTCAACTGGTATCCTACTCCTTTCTTCAGCCTATAGTTAGGTAGGAGGCTATTCTTTCTTGCAGGCAGTACTTTACTTTTTCCACTTAGCATTTGTGTTTTATGTTTTCTTACTTTGGGACCTCTTTAATCTCTGCACACCCTTCCTTATTCAGGGTTATTGTGCTCTGCATCTCTATCCGTTTCCTAAGTAGGTACAGGGAACACTCGACGGCCTTTAAGGAAGCCAGGTCTGAGTTGTCATCTCCTAGTTTTGTGGTTTGGGTAATTCCAGCCTGTGTAGGGGCCACTAGAGGTTATGTAGCTAGAACTTTAGGACAGGAATATGGTATTAGTTTAGACGAGATAGGTCCTTTCTTCTCATGTGAGTTATCACATGTGCATAACACTTCTCCAAAGACAAATCAATTAACATTAAACTAACCTCATTAATCCGTTATAAGTAAGCAGAAAAAAATACATTTTCTGTGAAGGGGACAATTCCTTTTTATCACCAGTTCTTGTTCTCTGCAGTCATTGTCTATTGCTGTCCTGTTACCGTCCTACAAGGCATGTACCATGCTGAATACTATATATCGATCCTTTTATTCCTAGCTCCCATTCATCTGTATTATATACTGCCGCCTCGGTGACTTTGCGGTCAGTGCACAGTTTTTACCTCCCCAATAGCTCTAAATTCAGTGCATGAAATAACATATAGGTTGACCCCAACTAAACCGCCACCCGGCCCCCTCCACTTTCTCCCTCACTTGCCTGGGACAATGCAGCAATGTCAATACAAATTGTACCTGAGGGTACATTAAACAAGGACACATTACAGGAGCTGTAACATGGCTCAATAGACTGAAGGCAGCAAAACAGCGAAGAACATTGAGTGCTGTTAACTGTGTGCAGGCCAGATTGTTATACTCAATCAACATTGTAAATGTATCTATGTGCAGTATTATAGTAGTTATATTCTTGTACATAGGAGCAGTATTACAGTAGTTATATTCTTGTACATAGGGGCAGTATTATAGTAGTTATATTCTTGTACATAGGAGCAGTATTATAGTAGTTATATTCTTGTATATAGGGAGCAGTATTATAGTAGTTATATTCTTGTACATAGGAGCAGTATTATAGTAGTTATATTCTTGTATATAGGGGCAGTATTATAGTAGTTATATTCTTGTATATAGGGGCAGTATTATAGTAGTTATATTCTTGTACATAGGAGCAGTATTATAGTAGTTATATTCTTGTACATAGGGGCAGTATTATAGTAGTTATATTCTTGTATATAGGAGCAGTATTATAGTAGTTATATTCTTGTACATAGGAGCAGTATTATAGTAGTTATATTCTTGTATATAGGGGCAGTATTATAGTAGTTATATTCTTGTATATAGGAGCAGTATTATAGTAGTTATATTCTTGTATATAGGAGCAGTATTATAGTAGTTATATTCTTGTATATAGGAGCAGTATTATAGTAGTTATATTCTTGTACATAGGGGCAGTATTATAGTAGTTATATTCTTGTACATAGGGGGGCAGTATTATAGTAGTTATATTCTTGTATATAGGAGCAGTATTATAGTAGTTATATTCTTGTATATAGGGGCAGTATTATCTACTATATAATTGCCGTAGCACGTTTTGTGTCGGCCCCCGGCACGCCGTGGCTTTGTCACTATGTGACGTCACCACGGCGAAGCATTGCCAGCGTAGCGGGCATTGCGAGCCGTCGCCGCTGTCAGCACACATATTAATAGTGATGATCCTCCTCCTGCCCGCGCTGCCTGCCCCATCACCCCCCTGCCTGTCACCATAGCCATCCTCCACTGCCCGCTCACCCCCGCCTGTCACAACACTTCCCCCCGCTGCCCCATCACCCCCCTGCCTGCCACTATAGCCATCCTCCACTGCCCGCTCACCCCCAGCCTATCACCACTGCCCCTCCGCTCCCCGATCGCCCCCCCCCCCACTCTCCGGTCACCCCCCACGTCAGCACAGACCCCCTCCACTGTCCGGTCACCCCCCCCCGGCTTCTTACCACAGCTCCTTCAAGCCAACCGCGATCTCTCTTCATCCTGCTTGAGGACCTCTGATGACGTCACGATGATGGGTGGAGTCACAGATCACATGATCGTGACGTCATCAAAGGTCCTGTTCCGATCTAACCTACTCTGCCTACTCATCCCCCTGCGCTGCACACTGACCCCCACTCTGCACACTGACCCCCTCTCTGCCCCTGACCCCCACTCTGACCACTCACCCCCACTCTGCCCACTCACCCACCAACTCTTCCCCCTCACCCACCAACTCTTCCCCCTCACCCCCACTCTGCACACTGACCCCCACTCTGCACACTGACCCCCACTCTGCACACTGACCCCCACTCTGCACACTGACCCCCACTCTGACCCTGCTCTGACCACTGACCCCCACTCTGCCCACTGACCCCCAAACTCTGCCCACTCACCCCCCTACTCTTCCCCCTCACCCCCTCTCTGCCCTCCTCACCCCCACTCTGCACACTGACCCCCACTCTGACCCTGCTCTGCCCACTGACCCCCACTCTGACCACTGACCCCCACTCTGCCCACTGACCCCCAAACTCTGCCCACTCACCCCCCTACTCTTCCCCCTCACCCCCTCTCTGCCCCCCTCACCCCCACTCTGCACACTGACCCCCACTCTGCCCCTGACCCTGCTCTGCCCACTGACCCCCACTCTGACCACTGACCCCCACTCTGCCCACTCACCCCCCTACTCTTCCCCCTCACCCCCTCTCTGCCCCCCTCACCCCCACTCTGACCACTGACCCCCACTCTGACCACTGACCCCCACTCTGACCACTGACCCCCAAACTCTGCACACTCACCCACCAACTCTTACCCCTCACCCCCTCTCTGCTCCCCTCACCCCCACTCTGCACACTGACCCCCACTCTGCCCCTGACCGTGCTCTGCCCACTGACCCCCACTCTGACCACTGACTCCCACTCTGCCCACTCACCCCCAAACTCTGCCCACTCACCCCCCTACTCTGCCCCCTCACCCCCTCTCTGCCCCCTCACCCACACTCTGCCCACTCACCCTGCTCTGCCCACTCATCCTGCTCTGCCCACTCACCCCCACTCTGCCCACTCACCCCCCTACTCTTCCCCCTGACCACCTCTCTGCCCCCTCACCCCCACTCTGCACACTGACCCCCTCTCTGACCCTGCTCTGCCCATTCACCCCCACTCTGACCACTGACCCTGCTCTGCCCACTGACCCCCTCTCTGCCCACTCACCCCCTCTCTGCCCACTCACCCCCCACTATGCCCACTGACCATGCTCTGCCCACTCACCCTGCTCGGCCCACTGACCCCTCACACTGGCCACTCATCCTGCTCTGCCCACTCACCATGCTCTGCCCACTCACCCCTCACTGCCCACTGACCCCTCACACTGACCCTGCTCTGCCCACTGACCATCCTCTGCCCACTCACCCCTCACTGACCCTGCTCTGCCCACTCACCCTGCTCGGCCCACTGACCCCTCACACTACCCACTGACCCTCCTCTGCCCACTGAACATGCTCTGCCCACTGACCCCTCAATGCCCACTCACCCTGCTCTGCCCACTGACCCTGCTCTGCTCACTGACCACTCACACTGCCCACTCACCCTGCTCTGCCCACTGACCCCTCACACACCCCACTGACCCTGCTCTGCCCACTCACCCCTCACACTGACCCTGCTCTGCCCACTGACCCTGCTCTGACCACTCACCCCTCACACTGCCCACTGACCCCTCACACTGCCCACTCACGCCTCACACTGCCCACTTAATATGCTATGCCCACTTACCCCTCACACTGCCCACTGACCATGCTCTGCCCACTGACCCCTCACACTGCCTACTGACCCTGCTCTGCTCATTTACTCCCACTCTGCCCACTCACCCCTGCTTTTACCACTGACCCTGCTCTGCCCACTGACCACCCTCTGTTCACTCACCCCCCGCTCTGCCCTTTCACCATGCCCACTGACCCCTGCTCTGCCAACTGACCGTGCCCACTCACCCATGCTCTACCCACTGACCCTTCTCTGCCCACTCACTGTGCCCACTGACCGCCGCTCTGCCCACTAACCCCTGCTCTGCCCACTGACTGTGCCCAATAACCCTTGCTATGCCCACTAAACCCTGCTCTGCCCACTCACCCCCGCTCTGCCCGCTGACCCCTGCTCTGCTCACTGACTGTGCCCACTCACCCCTGCTCTGCTCACTCACCCCTGCTCTGCCCACTGATTTTTCCCACTAACCCCTGCTGTGCCTACTGACTGTGCCCACTGACCCCTGCTCTGCCCAATCACTCTGCCCACTAACCCCTGCTCTGACCACTGACCCCCGCTATGACCCTGCTCTGACCACTGACCCCCAAATCCATCTCACTGACCCTGCTCTGCCCATTCACCCCCCACTCTGCCCACTCACCCCCGCTCTGCCCACTGACCCTGCTCTGCCCACTTACCCCCCCCCCCCCTCTGGCTACTGACCATGCCCACTGACCCCAGCTCTGCCCACTGACCGCAGCTCTGCCCACTGACCCCAGCTCTGCCCACAGACCCCAGCTCTGCCCACTGACCCCTGCTCTGCCCAATGACTCTGCCCACTAACCCCTGCTCTTCCCACTCATCCCCCACTCTGCCCACTGACGCTCGCTTTGCCCACTGACCGCCAGCAGATCGGTTTCCCAGCCAACGACAGGTCCTGTCCTGCCACCTACAAGACGGCTGGTGCGAGCCGCCGCAGGGTAAGTATCCTCACTGAGGTTTTTTTAGTTTTATTATCACCATGAAGGAGGGGGGAGGGGGGTGTGCAGCCCCAGAGGGAGGGGGGCCGCAGAGACTGGAGGCCCAGAGGGACGGGTGCCACGGGGAGCGGAGGGGGTCAGGAGGAGCGCCTCCATCCTGCCCCCCCCTATCCATCCTGCCCCACCCAACACCATCCTGCCCCCCCGACTCCATCCCGCACCCCCACCACCATCCTCACCCCCCGCCAACATCCTGCCCCGCCGCCTCCATCCTCCCCGCCCCCCCTCCCCCCGCCAACATCCTGCCCTGCCGTCTCCATCCTGCCCTGCCGTCTCCATCCTGCCCTGCCGTCTCCATCCTGCCCCGCCGTCTCCATCCTGCCCCGCCTTCTCCATCCTGCCCTGCCTTCTCCATCCTGCCTCGCTCCGTCCATCCTGCCCCTCCGGCTCCATCCTGCCCCTCCGCCTCCATCCTGCCCCTCCGCCTTCATCCTGCCCCGCCCCCTCCATCCTGCTCCGCCCCCTCCATCCTGCTCCGCCACCCACCATCCTGCCCCCCCACCCACCATCCTGCCCCCCTTGCTCCTTCCTGCCCCACTCACTACTTCCTGCCCCGTTCACTCCATCCTGCCCCGTTCACTCCATCCTCACCCCCGCTGTTCTTGCTCCCCTGCCTCCATCCTGCCCTCACGCTTACTCATCCGGCCCCGCTTGCTCCATTCTGCTCATCTGCTCAATCCTGCCCCTTCGGCTTCATCCTGCTCCTCCGCCTCCATCCTGCCCCGCTCAATCCATCCTGCCCCCCGCTCTTCTTGCTCCCCCGCCTCCATCCTGCCCTGCTCGCTCCATCCTGCCGCCCCCCTCCCCCGCCTCCATCCTGTTGCCCCGCCTCCATCCTGTTGCCCCGCCTCCATCCTGTTGCCCCGCCTCCATCCTGTTGCCCCGCCTCCATCCTGTTCCCCCCGGCTCCATCCTGTTCCCCCCCGCTCCATCCTGTTTCCCCCGGCTTCATCCTGTTTCCCCCGGCTTCATCCTGTTTCCCCCGCCTCCATCCTGCCCCCTCCCGCTCCATCCTGCCCCCTCCCGCTCCATCCTGCCCCCCCTTCCCGCTCCATCCTGCCCCGCTCGCTCCATTCTGCCCCGCTCGCTTCATTCTGCCCCGCTCGCTTCATTCTGCCCCCCCAACACAATCCTGCCCCCCCTCCCCTCCTCAGCTGATCGCTTGCCCAGGCAACTACAGGTCCTAAAGGCCTGTAGGACCTACAAGGCGGAGGTGGAGCGAGCCGCCGGACAGGTGAGTATCCTCACTGAGAATTTTTTTAATTTTACTGTGGACAACCGGGGGCCAGGAGGAGTGGGGACCGCGGTGACCGCAGTATTGCCATATACCATAGTGCTGCTATACATGTGCTATAATGTACTGCCATATACCATAGTGCTGCTATACATGTACTGTAATGTACCGCCATATACCATAGCACTGCTATACATGTACTGTAATGTACCGCCATATACTATAGTGCTGCTATACATTTACTATAATGTACTGCCATATACCATAGCGCTGCTATACATGTACTCTAATGTACCGCCATATACCATAGCACTGCTATACATGTACTGTAATGTACCGCCATATACTATAGTGCTGCTATACATTTACTATAATCTACCGCCATATACTATAGTGCTGCTATACATGTGCTCTAATTACCACCATATACCATCGTACTGATATATATATCTACTATATAATTGCCGTAGGCACTTCCGTGTCGGACCCCGAAAAGACCGTGGCTATGTCACTCTGTGACGTCACCAGTTGGCCTGCGCGAGCAATGGCCGCGAGGCCATTGCGAGTCGCTGGCTGAGCGCGAGCAATGGCCGCGAAGCGGCCATTGCGAGTCGCTGCCCGAAAATAGAACCAGAGGCTCGGCCACAAAGTTAGCGATTTACCGCTCATGTAGCGCGAGTCGCTGCCTGAGCGGTAAATCGCTAACTTTGTGGCCGAGCCTCTGGTTCGATTTTCGGCCAGCGACTCGCAATGCCCACTTCGCGGCCATTGCGAGCACTCAGCCCCAAAAAGTATTCACACCCCCCCCAAAAAGTATTCAACCCCCCAAAAAGTATTCACACCCCCCCAAAAAGTATTCACACCCCCCCAAAAAGTATTCAACCCCCCCAAAAAGTATTCACACACCCCCCAAAAAGTATTCACACCCCCCAAAAAAGTATTCAACCCCCCCAAAAAAGTATTCACACCCCCCCAAAAAGTATTGAACCCCCCCAAAAACTATTCACACACCCCCCAAAAACTATTCACACACCCCCAAAAACTTCACACCCCCCAAAAAGTATTCACACCCCCCCAAAAAGTATTCAACCCCCCCAAAAAGTATTCAACCCCCAAAAAGTATTCACACCCCCCCAAAAAGTATTCAACCCCCCCAAAAAGTCCTTACACCCCCCCAAAAAGTATTCACACCCCCCCAATAAAATAAAAAATAAAAAAAAAATAATAATATATAAAATTAATATATTAATTAAATTAACTAATTTAAATAAAAAAAAATAATCTAATACAAATAAATTTCATTAAAATAAAAAATTAATATACAAATAATAAAAATAATAAATATTAAAATAAATCAAAATTAAAAAAAAAAATATATATATATATATATATATAATTAAAATATTAATAACATTAACTAATTCTAAGAAATTCAAATTACTCAAATAAAAAAAAAATCAATTAAAATAAAAAAAAAATAATATTCTAAAAATATTCTATAATAAATAATTACAATAATAAAATCATAAATAATAAAAAAAAATATTCCATATAAAAATTCATAACATTAACTAATTCTAATAAAATAAAACTAATAAATAAAATATTCATAACATTAAGTTATTCAAAAAAATATATAGCTACTATAATCTAATTAACGCACGTTCTAGAATCCCGATGCATTTGCATCGGGCTCACAGCTAGTAGTAGTTATATTCTTGTATATAGGAGCAGTATTATAGTAGTTATATTCTTGTATATAGGAGCAGTATTATAGTAGTTATATTCCTGTACATAGGGGCAGTATTATAGTAGTTATATTCTTGTACATAGGAGCAGTATTATAGTAGTTATATTCTTGTACATAGGAGCAGTATTATAGTAGTTATATTCTTGTACACAGGAGCAGTATTATAGTAGTTATATTCTTGTACATAGGAGCAGTATTATAGTAGTTATATTCTTGTACATAGGGGCAGTATTATAGTAGTTATATTCTTGTATATAGGAGCAGTATTATAGTAGTTATATTCTTGTATATAGGGACAGTATTATAGTAGTTATATTCTTGTACATAGGAGCAGTATTATAGTAGTTATATTCTTGTATATAGGAGCAGTATTATAGTAGTTATATTCCTGTACATAGGGGCAGTATTATAGTAGTTATATTCTTGTACATAGGAGCAGTATTATAGTAGTTATATTCTTGTACATAGGGGGCAGTATTATAGTAGTTATATTCTTGTATATAGGAGCAGTATTATAGTAGTTATATTCTTGTATATAGGGGGCAGTATTATAGTAGTTATATTCTTGTATATAGGGGCAGTATTATAGTAGTTATATTCTTGTATATAGGAGCAGTATTATAGTAGTTATATTCTTGTATATAGGAGCAGTATTATAGTAGTTATATTCTTGTATATAGGAGCAGTATTATAGTAGTTATATTCTTGTACATAGGGGCAGTATTATAGTAGTTATATTCTTGTATATAGGAGCAGTATTATAGTAGTTATATTCTTGTATATAGGAGCAGTATTATAGTAGTTATATTCTTGTATATAGGGGGCAGTATTATAGTAGTTATATTTTTGTATATAGGAGCAGTATTATAGTAGTTATATTCTTGTATATAGGGGCAGTATTATAGTAGTTATATTCTTGCATATAGGAGCAGTATTATAGTAGTTATATTCTTGTATATAGGGGCAGTATTATAGTAGTTACATTCTTGTATATAGGAGCAGATTATAGTAGATATATTCTTGTACATAGGGGCAGTAAAATAGTAGTTATATTCCTGTACATAGGGGCAGTATTATAGTAGTTATATTCCGGTACATAGGAGCAGTATTATAGTACTTATATTCTTGTACATAGAAGCAGTATTATAGTAGTTGTATTCTTGTACATAGGAGCAGTATTATAGTATATTCTTGTATATAGGAGCAGTATTATAGTAGTTATATTCTTGTATATAGGAGCAGTATTATAGTATTTATATTCCTGTACATAGGAGCAGTATTATAGTAGTTATATTCTTGTACATAGGAGCAGTATTATAGTATATTCTTGTATATAGGAGCAGTATTATAGTAGTTATATTCTTGTATATAGGAGCAGTATTATAGTATTTATATTCCTGTACATAGGAGCAGTATTATAGTAGTTATATTCTTGTACATAGGGGCAGTATTATAGTAGTTATATTCTTGTACATAGGGGCAGTAGTATAGTAGTTATATTCTTGTATATAGGAGCAGTATTATAGTAGTTATATTCTTGTATATAGGAGCAGTATTATAGTATTTATATTCCTGTACATAGGAGCAGTATTATAGTAGTTATATTCTTGTACATAGGGGCAGTATTATAGTAGTTATATTCTTGTACATAGGAGGCAGTATTATAGTAGTTATATTCTTGTACATAGGGGCAGTATTATAGTAGTTATATTCCTGTACATAGGAGCAGTATTATAGTAGTTATATTCTTGTACATAGGAGCAGTATTATAGTAGTTATATTCTTGTACATAGGGGCAGTATTATAGTAGTTATATTCCTGTACATAGGAGCAGTATTATAGTAGTTATATTCTTGTACATAGGAGCAGTATTATAGTAGTTATATTCTTGTATATAGGGGCAGTATTATAGTAGTTATATTTTTGTACATAGGAGCAGTATTATAGTATTTATATTCCTGTACATAGGAGCAGTATTATAGTAGTTATAATCTTGCACTTAGAGGCAGATTAGAGGGGAGTAGATATAGCGTAAGAGTAGGGTAATTGGAAGCTATAACTAAAAGGCTAAGAGAGTACTCATTCAGGTATGAAATGGTCCTTAACACCTTCATCATAGAAGACCAAGCACATCTAAAACCATTTCAAGTGAAATCCACAGAAAGCCTGGAATTGATTAGTCCCTGAGACTTCCTGACGTCAGGTCTCCCTGAAATGACAACAGGATTCAGCATTCTCACAGCAACTAAGCAGCTAGTGGACTAGTGAGAGGTCGGTTCATTAGTATTTTATCTAAGCTGCCCGTGTCTTTAAAATTTTACAGGTTTTACAATTCAACAACTTCTTTTCTTTTATTCCACCATACTTTATTTATTCATATGGCGTTTGTGTGACCGAAGTCTTTTTCTTTTTTAAAAGAGTGCTTATCACCAGTCAGGGGCTGCCATTTTTAACTGATAAAAGAGTGGGCAGCTTCAGATGGATTTTTCTAAATATAACCTATTACCAAAAGCTGCACCTTTATGTCCTTTATGCCCCCTCCCCTGCTTAAACAAAATTTCTATCATATTTTATATGACTATAATACACACTTTGTATCCCCAAATTGTGGGGAAAGTAGAGGTGCATCTTATAGTCCGGGTGTATGTTCTGGCTGAGGCTGTGTGGAGTCAGAGATGATGGAGCGGGTCCCCGGAGGCTTGAGCAAGCTGCAGCAGCTCCTGCTAGTGACCATGTATGCAGGGACGTAACAACTGGGATCACAGGAATCACAATTGCAACAGGGCCTGGAGGCACAGGGGCATGCGCCGCCTGCCACCACCTGCGTCACCTTCACATGGATGTGCTTCCCCGAGCACGCACATCCATATCAATGCGTGGCAGCACACGGCCGCTCAGGGGCCCCTATGTAAGGGAGTATCATGTATCCTACTGACCCCCCCCCTTGCATCAGCTTTTCACGGCGCTGCCAATGTGCGGTCAACAGTTGAAAGCATATAGCAGGCTGGTGCCGCTTCCTCCACGCTAGGAGTAGGCAGCACTTCCTGCTTTATGCGTTCCACTGTGAAACACACGCCGGAACCACTTCCACCTGTGTCTTAAAGAGGACCTGTCACCAAAGCAGGCATGGTGATCTAATTACAGCACTGGATACAGCATGTCTGCAGCATGCAGGCAAGGGGTCCCCCAGCACTTGAGCAGCCCTGTACCCCGAGATAATACACTTAGAAAACTTACATGCTACAGCCACTAAGGAGGTGGTTAGGGGCTGCAGCCAAGGGCAGATTCACACCCCCTGCCTGTGTAATCTGCCCACTGCTGCCAATCATTCTCTCCCTGTCTGCAGTATTTAAACAGAGTTTTTTTTTCTCTCCCGGGGGCGGGGCTACACGGGAGAGAAAAAAAAAACTGTGTTTAAATGCTGCAGACAGGGAGAGAATGATTGGCAGCAGTGGGCAGATTACACATGCAGGGGTGTGAATCTGCCCTTGGCTGCAGCCCCTAGCCACCTCCTTAGTGGCTGTAGCATGTAAGTTTTCTAACTGTATTATCTCGGGGTGATTGGTGGTATTTTATATTCACACAGGTGAGGTTTCCATAGGGCGTCAGTCACACAAGCAAGTATGATGCAAAGTGTCTGTGCGCAGCCTATTGACCACGCCCATACTATTAGACCATGCGGCTGCCCAGCACTATGCACCTGCACCACACAAGGCAGACGTCCCAAACGGCCCAACCGCATCCTGCATAAAGATTTTAAAAAGTGCAATAAAAACTATATAAGATATGAATAATAATGTGAGGTATTGGTCAATATTTTAGTCCAAAATATGCAAGCTCATAATCAAGGATCCCCATACTTACGAGTCCCTACTCTATATTATTATCGCGGCCTTTATCATTGGGGTCGGCTGCATCCTGCCAAAGCATCTATCTGACCTTATGGCTGTTTTTTATGACTTTTTTGAATTTTTTAGATCCTTTTCTGTGAATTGTTTTTGAATATAGTTTAGGGACCCATAAGTGTGAGGACCCCTGATATTTGGTTATGAGCGTGCATATTTTTTGCCAGAATATTATAGACCATTACCTCACATTATTATTATTTATTTTGTATAATATTTTATCGTACATCTTTTACTTCTTATCTGTATGCAGGATGAGCCGTTCACGTTGGGTGTCTGTTAAGTGCTATGCATGTATATATTGCTAGGTAGCCCACCTGATCTAATAGTATGGGTGTGACCAATAGGCTGTATACAGACACTTTGCATCACATGTATCTGCATGGCTGGAGCCCTAAGCAAACCTCATCTATGTGCATATATAATAGCAGCGTCCACCCCTTCCATGGCAGGTTGAGAGTGGTTGTCACCTGTGTTGCCTCCACCTTTATCATTGGAGCCGGCTGCATCCTACCAGTGCATTTAGTATCTGACCTTATGGCTGATCTGTGTAAGTTTAGGCTGTTTTCACGCAGCTGTTTTATGGAATCCATGTGTATCCAGCTAAAACTGGGCGAACCCTCATTCATTTTTGGCCCCATTGACTTTCAATGGGGCCGGAGGATCTTGCGGGTGTGTCCAGTTATTTACACTTCTCCCTGATCCGGGTGTTCACGATTTTTGTCATTGAGACCAAAATCGCAATATGTTGCAATTTTGGTATCCGTGGGTGTCAAAAACCGTGAACACCCGGATCCAGGACAATACGGGTTGGCTTAAAATAGGGTTCTTTCGAACCCGGATCCCACGGAGTCCAGATATCAATGGATCCAGATGCCGGATCCGGGTTTTTAAACTGAGCATACCCAGAACCCAGTTGTAGGGTACACCCATATCTGCGTACCGCTGTACACTTAGAATAGATGATAGATAGATAGATAGATAGATAGATAGATAGATAGATAGATAGATAGATAGATACGAGATAAAAAGTAGTTGCAGCTCTCCAACAGTTGATAATAACTTCAAGACTTTATTGTGGCCTTTGGTACAGGATGGCTGAGTTTCAGGCTCACACACCCTTTGTCCAGTAGCGTTAAAAATACATTTCTAATCAAATGAATAAATAAATATATAGAACTTGGCTAACTAAAAACAATAAACAATATAAATAAACTATCTATTATATACTTACCTAGTGCTGTGTGTCATCAACTTCCCTCGGGATGTCCACAAATCCCACAAAGCATTTTGCCGCCCCAGAATTCGTGCCCTATTATCAAACCCAAGTGATGGGTGTACTAATATGGTGCCAACCGACGCCAGGAAGCTTCTGCCACATACAATGCACCCGCACCATCCTCGGACAACCCCCATTGCACATGCCAACCTGACAGGGCCTGTAGTGATCACATGACTGTGACATCATCAAAGGTCCTGTAACACGGACAGCAGCCAGGTACTCTCCCTGCTCAGCCCGCACTCACTCCCGCTTAGCCTGCATTCACCCACCTCAGCTGGCACTCAGCCCACTCATCCTGCACTCAACCCGACTCAGACAGCAGCCAGGTACTCTCCCCACTTAGCTTGCACTCACCCCATTCAGCCTACACTCATCCACCTCAGCCCACGTGCACCCCTCTCAGCCTACACTCACCCCCACTCAGACAGCAGTCAGGTACTCTCCTTGTTCAGCCTGATCTCACCCCTGCTCAGCCTGAACTCACCCTCACTCACCCCTCTCAGCCCACACTATGCGCCTAAGTTAACACTCATACTCCTCAAGCTGCACTCACCCCCTTCAGCTTTCACTCAGCCCATGCTCACCCCTGCTCATCTTGCACTCATCCACACTGAGGCCACACTCACCCTGCTCAACCCGCACCCATCCCCGCTCAGCCCACACCCACACCACACTCACCTTGCACTCAGCTCGCACTCACCCCATACTCAGCCCACACTCATCCTGCACTCAACCATGCTCAGTCCATACTCACCCCCACTCAGTCTGCAATCACCCCCCTCAGCCTGCACTCACCCCACAAACACACCGCTAAGCCTGCAATCACCCAGATAAGCATGCAATCACCCCACACTCAGCCTGCACACAGCCCGCGCTCACCCCACTCTCAACCCATACTCAGCCGATGCAAGCACGCACTCAGGCTTCTCAGACCATGTTCACCTTGCTCAGACCTTGCTCACCCAGCTCGGACCACTCATATCACTCACCCCGCTAACCACTCGGCCCACTCCCCCTGCTCACCACTCATCCCACAGCCCAAAGAATGAGGAACTGTGCCAGTTCCTCATGCCGCGATCATTTTCCTCATGCCGCCACTGCATGAGAGCAAGCACAGGGGATCAGAGAGTGACCACAGGGAGGGCAGAGAGCAACTAAAGGGGGGCAGAGATGCAGCACGGGGTGAGCGGAGAGTGAGGGAGTAAAAACAGCCGACAGGGGTGAGACAGTACAGTGGGAAGAGTTGAAGGCCGCCCCAGCGCCACACTGCCCACCCCAATCATGATGTCACCGCCCCACCCGATGCAATACCATCGGGCCCATATCTAGTTACAAATAAATATCTATATAAAAATAAAAATTGATCAATAAATCAATAAATTAGTACAAATACTGATAATCTGGGAGGAGTTTTTACTAGGGGTTACTGTATACCTGTATTAGGCCACATTCTCATCAGCGCTTTTCGCTGAATGTAGCAGATCCGGCAGATTTACCGCATCTGCCACACTTGCGGTGCACTTGAACACAAAAAACAGTTAAACAAACGTATAAAAATACTCTGTTGTATTAAATAACAGTAAAAAGCATGTGCTGCTAAAAAAGTTGTAAAAAACAGGGTATTTGGTTGATACGTTTTTTGCAAAAAAATGTATACTAAGCCGCTCTACCAAATATCAAGGTAACCCATATCAGAGCAGTCCCTAGCTGATGTATTTAAAAATGTTAAAAACCTGATCATATGTATTGGTACTTACATAAGCAGGATTCAGACAGGTCCAATATCTGACATGGACACGCTGCAGAAGATGGCTTTTTATGTGCATGTCTTATAGGGAAGGGGTGAGAGGTTCCCTTATCTTGCAGAATCAAGAAACCAATTAGACACAAACTAATGAGCCATGCACACAGTGAACATGTCTGTAGGACAGTGTTCACACCACCAAAAGACTGAATGACAAAAAACAGTTAAACGTATAAAAATACTCTGTTGTAATAAAAAACAGTAAAAAGCAAGTGCTGCTAAATAAGTAGTAAAAAAAGCGTATTTGGTTAATATGTTTTTTTGCAAAAAATGTGTACTAAGCCGCTCTACCAAACAATTATTTTTATACGTTTGTTTAACTATTTTTTCAATTCAATCTTTTGGTGGTGTGAACACTGTCCTACAGACATGTTCACTGTGTGCATGGCTCATTAGTTTGTGTCCAATTGGTTTCTTGTTTCTGCAAGATAAGGGAGCCTCCCACCCCGTCCCTTTGAGACATGCACATAAAAAGTCGTCTTCTGCAGCGTGTCCATGTCAGACATTGGACCTGTCTGAATCCTGCTTATATAAGTACCAATACATATGATCAGGTTTTTAGATACATCAGCTCAGGACTGCTCTGATATGGGTTACCTTGACGTTAGGTAGAGCGGCTTAGTATATGTGATGCCCCACCGGTCAGACCGCCACAACGGGTACTACACTCCTCCCTGTTCTCCAGGTATATGGATGGTGAGGTTGAGACCTGCACCACACTCACACACACACTTAGGACCCCACGACTTGCATCAAGCCCCATGCATTGTCTATGGGGCTTGCTGTCGGGTACGGCAAGTGCGGTTCTGCCGGATGTGGCAGATCCGGCACTTGCGGCAGCGGGAATAAAAACGGTGCTAACAACTTCTGGATTTGCCAGATTGCGGCAAAACCGCAATTGTCGCACTTGCCGCAAGCCCCATAGAGAATGAATGGGGGCTTGCCGCATGCGTACCCCAAGTCGGCCGTTAAGTGGCAGATGCGGTAAATCTGCCGGATCTGCCGCATTCAGTGAAAAACGCTGATGTGAAAGGGGCCTTACACGACACATTATCGGTCTCCTTGGAAGTGTGAGTGTATTGTTTTAAGTAATGGGAAGGAAATTTCTCCGATTTGCGTGCTAAGAGGCAGGATTGTCATTAGTTGTGCTACTATGCACCCAGATCAAAGCAGTAAATGTATAAAAATAGTGCAGTCAGTTACCTTTGTCTCATAAATTATTGATCACATAGATATTCTTTGATCACTCTTGTGAAGTGTAAAAGTGTATGGAGCAGCATCTTCCCTACCGCGCTCCAAACATCGCGGAGAACAAATGCAGCCTCTCCTCTGTTTCCTTCACCTTTTAAGGTTTTCTATTTTCAAACTGTGAGAAGAAGCTTTTCAGAGACTTGATTTTATCCATTTCTCACCTCCTCTCTTCCTTGAGATAAAGGGCTTCTTGAGCCAGTCCTCAGCTGCTCCCTTCCAGATTTCATTTCTGAAAGCTTAACGCTGGCTTTATAAGAAAATGTTAAAAGGAATAATTTGAGCAGAAGGAGATGCCTCATCCTATATATGTCACGCTGCACCGGCATCGAACACAACGGAAAGAAGTAGCACAATCAGATGCACGGTAGACGGCATAAATCCCTCCAAAAGGTCCCATTAGATAAGACAACAACTAGAAATGTCGTTGGCTAATGCCAAATGGTTTATTATATGCAGAACCGGAGTGGTGCATAAGGTAATTAGACATTTCTCGAACTGCGGAAACAAGAAAAAATATAGACAAAACAGATTTTTTTTTCAATCTAGTGACGGGCGAGCACTTCAATGGTCGAGTGCAGGTGGGGCGTCAAGGGAAAACGTGAGCATTTTATGGAAGCGTCTTCCTATTCTGCCACTGAGGCGCGTTTGTGAGATGTATTTGAGGGATATGAGAATGATCTCTGCACAAGCAATGGTAGGTAGTTACTCGCTATCCAGCTACGTGTATTCTGCCCAGGAAGGATGATGTGATGGTTCTATTTAACTGGTTTATTTACAAGACCTTGTGCAGATGAGGTGGAGAAGTCAGGAGATGATAGGAATTGTAAAATGACGTAAAAGATAGAGCTAAAAAGAGGAAGCAACTTCCAGTCCTTATGTACACATTACCAAAATGGTACTGACACTAAAAGGAAGAAGTGAGGGAAGATGGGAACAAGATAGCATGTCTCTGAGGAATGTTATTTATTATTATTTTTATTATTATTTATTTATATAGCGCCATTGGGTTCCATGGCGCTTTACATGAGGATGAGGGAGACAAGAACAAGTACACTAAATCTAGGCGATCAGGACGTACAGGTACAGGAGGGGCAGGGACCCTGTCCACGAGGGCTCACAGTCTATGAGGGGTGGGTTAGGATACAGTAGGATGGGGGAATGTCAGGTATGGGGCGTTCGCCTGGGTCTCATGGCAGGTTGTAGGCTTGACGGAACAGGTGAGTCTTCAGGTGACACTTGAAGTTACTCAGGGTAGGAGAGTGTCTGACGTGTTCGGGTAGGGAGTTCCAGAGTAAGGCAGATGCCCGGGAGAAGTCCTGAACTCGGTTGTGTGAAGAGGTGATGAGGGGGGAGCAGAGGAGGAGTTCATGGGAGGAGCGGAGGTTGCGTGAGGGTAGGTATCGGGAGACCAGGTCGGAGATGTATGGTGGGGCCAGGTTGTGTATGGCTTTGTACGTCATGGTTAGTGTTTTGAATTGGGATCTCTTGGAGACGGGGAGCCAGTGAAGGGCTTGGCAGAGGGGGGAGACAGGGGAGTAGCGGGAGGACATATAGATGAGTCGGGCAGCGGAGTTGAGGATAGACTGGAGAGGTGTGAGGGAGTTAGCCGGGAGGCCATTGAGAAGGAGGTTGCAGTAGTCAAGGCGGGAGATGATAAGAGCATGGATGAGTGTATTAGCGGTGTCGTGGGTGAGGAAGGAGCGGATCCGTGAGATGTTCTTGAGCTGGAGCCGGAGGGATGTGGTGAGGGCCTCGATGTGGGGTTTGAAGGATAGGGAGGAGTCGAGGATTACCCCGAGGCACTTGGCTTGGGGGACTGGGGTGAGGGCGCAGTCGTTGATGCAGATGGATAGGTTGGGAGGTGGGGTGGAATTTCTTGGGGGGAAGACTATGAATTCAGTTTTGTCCATGTTGAGTTCAAGGAAGCGGGCAGAGAAGAAGGATGAGATGGCGGAAAGGCATTGAGGGATTTTCGAGAGTAGGGAGGTGATGTCAGGGCCGGACAGGTAGATTTGGGTGTCGTCGGCGTAGAGGTGGTACTGGAGGCCATGGGACTCGATGAGTTGCCCTAGGCCGAGAGTGTAAATGGAGAAAAGTAGGGGTCCCAGGACCGAACCTTGGGGGACTCCGACAGAAAGGGGGTAGGGTGAGGAGGAGGTGTGGGAGTGGGAGACGCTGAAGGTCCGGTCTGCTAGGTATGAGGAGATCCAGGAGAGGGCAAGGTGGGTGATGCCAAGGGATTCCAGGATCCGGAGAAGAAGGGAGTGGTCAACCGTGTCGAAAGCGGCAGACAGGTCAAGGAGTAGCAGGATGGAGTAGTGGTGTTTGTTCTTGGCGGTCAGTAGGTCGTTGGTGACTTTGGTCAGGGCTGTTTCGGTGGAATGGAGGGGTCGGAAGCCGGACTGTAGGCGGTCGAAGTGGAGCACGAGGAGAGGTGAGAGGACAGTTCGGAGTGGACGTGTTGTTCAAGTAGCTTAGAGGCGAATGGGAGAAGAGATATGGGGCGATAGTTAGAGACAGAGGTAGGGTCAAGTGAGGGTTTTTTTAGGATGGGCGTGATTAGGGCGTGTTTGAAGGCCGAGGGGAAGGTACCAGTGCTAAGTGAAAGGTTAAAGAGGTGGGTGAGGGCTGGGATGAAAATGGAGGTGTGGTTGGGAATGAGGTGGGATGGGAGCGGGTCGTGGGCGCTGGTGGTGAGGTGTGATTTTAACAGGAGGGAGGAGAGTTGGTCTTCAGTTATGGGGGGAAGTGGCTGATGGAGGAGGAGGGCAGTGTAGGTGGGAAGGGGAGTTGTGGGGATAGTGGACCGAAGCTGCTTCTGATCTTGTCGATCTTCTCCTTGAAGAAGGTCGCAAAGTCTTCAGCAGAGATGAGGGGAGAAGGGGGAGGAGCAGGTGGGCGAAGTAAGGAGTTGAAAGTTTTGAAGAGCTGTTTGGGGTTGCGGGACAGAGAGGTTATAAGGGATGAGAAGAACACTTGCTTGGCGGTAGCGAGTGCCGTCTTGAAGTCAGTGATGGATTGCTTGAACAGAGCAAAGTGCTCGGGGGTGTGAGACTTTTTCCATCTCCTCTCGGCGACTCTGGACGCCTGTCTCAGGTTTTTAGTGAGGGTGGTGTGCCAGGGTTGCCTGTTAATGCGTGGAGCATGGAGAGTGAGGGGGGTGGCTAGGTCGAGAGCGTTCATTATGGTGGTGTTGTATAGGGTGGTGGCAATGTCAATGTCGTCAGCGCAGGGTAGGTCGGTGAGAGGGAGGAGTGATTCAGAGAATAAAGGGAGATCAAGATCTTTTAGGTTTCGGCGAGGGTGATCAAGTTTGCGGAGAGGGGGTAGTGTGGCAGGGGGAGAGGGCGGAGAAGGTCAAGAGATGGTGGTCGGACAGTGTGAGTACCGAGGTTGTGAGGTTAGAGAGGGAGCAAAGGCGGGTAAAGATGAGGTCAAGCGTGTGGCCTTGTTCGTGGGTGGGAGAGGAGGACCATTGGGAGAGCCCTAGGGAAGTGGTCAAGGAAAGAAGGTTGGAGGCGGCTGGACGGGGAGTGTCAATGGGGATATTGAAGTCGCCCATGATGATGGAGGGGATGTCAGTGGAGAGGAAGTGAAGTAGCCAGGTGGTGAAGTGGTCAAGGAAGGAGGCGGTGGGTCCGGGGGGGCGGTAGATGATGGCTATTTGGAGGTTGCAGGGGGAGAAGATTCGGACTGAGTGGGCTTCGAAGGAGGGGACAGTGACGGATGGGGGCTGGGGGATGGGGCTGAAGGTGCAGGAGTTGGACAGCAGTATGCCGACTCCACCGCCGTGCTTGCCAGAGGGACGGGGGGTGTGGGACAGGCTGAGGCCGCCGTAGGATAGTGCGGCAGGGGAGGCCGTGTCGGAAGGGGTGAGCCAGGTCTCGGTGAGGCCAAGGAATGACAGTTTCCTGGAGATAAAGAGATCATGGATGTCGGGGAGTTTGTTGCACACTGAGCGGGCATTCCAGAGTGCGCCGGGTAGAGCGGTAGGTGGGGCATGGGTTGGGGAATGGGTCTGATGTTGGTGGGGTTGCGAGAGCTAGTGGTGGTGAGGTTGCGAGGGTTGGCGGTGGGTCGCGGGATGAAGGTTGTTGTGGGGATGTTGCGGGGGGGGCCAGGATTGGGGGAGATGTCACCGGCAAGGAGGAGGAGTAGGCCGAGGGTTAGCAGGTGGGAGCATGAGAGCTTGCGAGGCGGGCGTGCTTGTTTGGTGATTGAGGATTGAAAGTGAATGAAAAGGTCGGTAATGTGGGTGAGGTGGTTCGGCAGGATGGAGAGTGAGAGCAGTATTTTGTTGCTGGGAGGGGGGATAAGTGGGGGTAGTAGGAAGTGGAGAAGGATGGGAGTGAGAGTGAGGAGTAGCGGGAACATTGCATACGGAGAACAGGGAGTGAGTGTGGCAGCAGGGGTCAAAAGCAGAGTGGGGAAAGTTGTTGTAGTGGGTGAATGGTCATCAGTGGGGAGCGGTCACGGGATGAGGTGATGACCAGGGGATGAGATGTAAGGTGGGGGGTCAGATGGATGGGTCAGATGGGGAAGTTGGGGGATCAGTCGAGGCGGTCGGGGGTTGACAGAGGCGATTGCTGGGTTGGCTGATGGAGCAGCCGTGGGACAGGTGAGGCATCCAGGGGTCAGTCCAGGGTGGGATGCCACCAAGGTATGAGCTACAGTCCAGGGGAGATGTGGATGGGGAAGAGATCTAGCAGTCCTGGACAGGATGGTGGAGCCGAGGACAAGGTGATGCAGTCAGTATGGGGAGAAATACTAGTCAAGAGGAGGTCAGATGGCTGGGGAGGAAGGGTGGACTGATGACTAGTTCCTTACTTGTGGAAGGGAAGTAGTAAGGGTGGTAGAGATTAGAATGGAAACATTGTGGGGGATTTATTTTTCTTTACCTACCAGTCTCTTCCAGTCCATTTCTAGTCTATTTTTAAGTATTGTACTTAGAAGATGTACTTTGAAAGATGTAGTTTGGAAGATGCATGGATCAGACTAAGTCTGGATCAGACTTATGCTTCATCATATATCTGTAGCTGAATACGTTTCAGGTGTTGATTGCTGCCTGGGTGTGGATGGAGTGAGCACCGTCTCTGTCAAAAGCAGTGGTAGATAGTTTACTCGCTATTCTCTTCCGCCATGTTAATCCCAGCCGCACTTATTCTGTCCAGGAAGGATAATATGGTGATAATGTGAGCTTGTGAAGTCGAGGAGAAGATGAGGGTTGTAGAATGGAGGTTGAAAATAGAGGTAAAAAGAGGAAGCAGCTTCCAGTCCTTATGTACATATTAACAATATGGCACTGGCACTGTGGAAAAGCCAGATGAGTCATAGAGACGGAGAGAGGATGGCTAAGGACAGGCAAGCTGGAGACTGGCAGGGGTCCGTGCTGCTGGGGACTGGCAATGGTCCATGCTGTCGGGGAGTGGCAGGGGAGCGTGCTACCAGGGAGTGGCAGGGGTCTAAACTACCAGGGATTGGCAGGGGTCCATGCTGCTGGGGACTGGCAGGGATCCATGCTACCAAGGACTGGAAGGAGTACATGCTGTTGAGGACTGGCAGGCTTTTATGATACCGAGGATTGGCAGGGGTCTAAGCTACCAGGGACTGGCAGGGGTAAATGCTGCTGAAGACTTGCAGGGGTCTGTGCTACTGGTGATTGGCAGGAGTCCATGCTGCATGGGACTGGCAGGGATCCATGCTGCCTAAGACTGGCAGGAGTCTGTGATGCTGGAGACTGGCAGGAATCCGTGCTGCCGAGGA
>JARQOC010000005.1:22904040-22962844 GCA_033576535.1 Allobates femoralis
GACCGCGCACAAATCATGACGTCATTATTTCTGCGCGGTCATATGGATGGACGGGGGGGGGGGGCTGTGTATACCCGCAGGTGGGGCACTGCTGTATACTACCCCAGGGGGGGGCTGCTGTATACTACCACAGGAGAGGGGCTGCTGTATATACCTCTGCACCTGCTGTATACTACCACAGGGGGGCTGCTGTATACTACCACAGGGGAGGGGCTGCTGTATATACCTCTGTGGCTGCTGTATACTACCACAGGGGGAGGCTGCTGTATACTACCACAGGGGGAGGCTGCTGTATACTACCACAGGGGGGGCTGCTGTATACTACCACAGGGGGAGACTGCTGTATACTACCACAGGGGGAGACTGCTGTATACTACCACAGGGGGAGACTGCTGTATACTACCACTGGGGAGGCTGCTGTATACTACCACTGGGGCTGCTGTATACTACCACAGGAGGAGGCTGCTGTATACTACCACAGGGGGAGGCTGCTGTATACTACCACAGGGGGAGGCTGCTGTATACTACCACAGGGGGAGACTGCTGTATACTACCACGGGGAGACTGCTGTATACTACCACAGGGGGAGACTGCTGTATGCTACCACAGGGGGAGACTGCTATATACTACCACAGGGGGAGACTGCTGTATACTACCATAGGGGGAGACTGCTGTATACTACCACTGGGGAGGCTGCTGTATACTACCACTGGGGCTACTGCATATACCTCTGTGGCTGCTGTATACTACCACAGGAGGAGGCTGCTGTATACTACCACAGGGGGAGGCTGCTGTATACTACCACAGGGGGAGACTGCTGTATACTACCACGGGGAGACTGCTGTATACTACCACAGGGGGAGACTGCTGTATGCTACCACAGGGGGAGACTGCTATATACTACCACAGGGGGAGACTGCTGTATACTACCATAGGGGGAGACTGCTGTATACTACCACTGGGGAGGCTGCTGTATACTACCACTGGGGCTACTGCATATACCTCTGTGGCTGCTGTATACTACCACTGGGGAGGCTACTGTATACCACTGGGGGGGACTGTATACCTGTGCTGGGGTCCACCCTCGGCTTATACACGAGTCAATAGGTTTTCCCAGGTTTTGGGGGCAAAAGTAGGGGGGTCGGTTTATACACGGGTCGGCTTATACACGAGTATATACGGTACCTCTTGGCGTAATAGCCCACCTATACATAACATTGCCACATACCCCTAAGTATATACCAAGTGTTTACAATCAAAAGACAATCAAAGCAATGTACTGGGTCATAATAACTACCTGCTTGTGGCAGCCTCCCCTTAGCAGCCACAAGCAGGTAGTTATTCTGACACAGTACATTGCTTTGATTGTCTTTTGATTGTAACCACTTGGTATATACTTAGGGGTATGTGGCAATGTTATGTATAGGTGGGCTATTACGCCAAGAGGTATTTTGCACCTATGTGATTTATACTGGAGGGTCTCTTGCTTGTGTGCTTGCTTTGTATAACATCTCTGTTTTAAGCTGATCTATGTTGTGTCAATAAAGTTTGTTTGTGACTGCAAAGTATTTGGCCTAACTCCTGTTTTTTTTTCGGAATTATAAGTACAATAATGTAGTTAGGAAACTTACAAAATTCTTGTCACAGGGACGTTCCTCCAAGGCATTTTGACCGGTAGCCGGGCCCCCTTGTGCCGCACTACCCCTGCCTCGCCGCTGTAATACGTCCTAATGGGCATCATTATACAAATACAGAGCGCGGGCACGACCGGAAGTGACGCGCAATCCCTGCATCACATGACCAAGGCGCAGCGGTGACGTTGCGGGTGCAATATTGAAATCGTGCCCGCGCTCTGTATTTGTATAATGACGCCCATTGGGGCGTATTACAGCGGCGAGGCAGGGACAGGTATTAATAGGTTAGAAAGCTTATTTGGGGTGACAGGTTCCCTTTAAGAACCTTACTCCTCAGCATATTCTCTTGGTGACCGGATGCAATAATTCTTGTTATTCCCTTTTTTATATTTTGCAAAACAGTTTATAGTTATTAGTGTAATGAAGTAGGAATGGCAGAAGATGCATTTAATTAAAATCTTGCATCCCTGTGGAAGAACATCGCCATCTGTTAGTAAAAAGAAATAACCAGGAACTCGGGAACAACATCGGCGTATCCTTAAGGGAAGAGATTTCAAGAAATTCCGGTCACATGGTAGTTGTGGTGCAGCTACGAAGTATAAAAGCTCAAAGGGCAGAGAAGGGGAGGAGTTGGCACCAAAACTTGGAAGGAAGCAAACGAGTGAGTGATTGATTGGGCCTTGAACAGTAGATTGGGCCCACTGTTGCCATTACTGGAAAAGTATCCTTGATTAAACAGATCTCCTTGAAAGCCTGAGTCAATCTGAGCTCCTGAAGGATTCCAAAGACTAAATATTGAACATCAACTCCAGAAGGAAACCAAAGACTTGATGCCGAACGCCAACTTCAGAAGGAAACCAAATAGTGAACATTGACACCAGAAGGAACTCAAAGACCAAATACCAAGCATTGACTCCAGAATGAACCTGTAGACTGAATATAAAGCATCAACTCCAGAAGAAACCCTAAGACCAAATACCGAACATCAAAAGCAGAAGGACATCGACTCTAGGAGGATTATGAAGACAAGACATCGACCCCAGAAGGAATCCGAAGATTGAATTTCAAATATCAACTCCAGAAGGAATCCAAAAACTGAATAACGAGCATCGAATAAAGAAAGAATTTGAAGACTGAACACCAAGCATCGCCTCCCGCAAGAACCCGAAGATTGAATACTTCACATTGGTTCCAGAAGAAACTCAAACACTGAATACTGGAAATTCACCCCAGAAGCAACCCAATGACTGAATACCAAGCTACTACAGAAGGAACCCAAAACCAAATACTGGAAATCGACTCCAGAAGGTACCTATAGACCTAAACATGTACATAGACTCCCGAAAGAACACGGAGACCGAATAATGCCACTAGAAGACAATCTGTATGAACCAAGCCTTTGTTTCCTGTTGGTACATAAGTACGTGTATGGCTCTGAGTTCGGGAAAGTTATCCACCATCACTGGACTTACAGTTTAGCAGGTAGTACTATTACCCCGTTACAGCCAGTGTGTTCATAGATTAAGTCATTACATAAATTGGATTTTGACTAATGCCGGTGTGACATCGATGCTACCAAGAAAGAATGACCCTAAGTTAATTCTAGTAGTATCCGTTATCTAGTGTTATAAGAAACCAAGTGTCCGTCTATTGCATTTAGACATTGTGTAGCTCTTATTATGTATTAATCTATCCCTTTTCAGACTTTACAGTAAATTTGACCTCAGTTCAAATTGAAACATGGTTGTCAACTTGACTTTTTTTTCCCTAGACAGATTATCAAAAATGTTTTATAGACATATTGAAAAACCACAATAAATCATTATGACTATAAGTGATCGATGTCTACAGTGCATGATTCTGATCTCATAGACTGTGAGCCCTCGCGAACAGGGTCCTCTCCCCTTCTATACCTGTGTGACTAGATTGTCCATACTTAATATAATTTGTCTTTTCCAATAAGCCCTCTAAACTATCAGCAGGCAGATGCGTGTCAAAATTCCCCACTTAACGCTACGTCTGTCTCATGATATTCTGAAAATCGAGTGCTTATAAAAAATATTATAAGGTTCCGTTTTGTTATGCTAATGAGGCCAGTGATTAGTCGCAACGGTGTTAGTTCACCCGCCCAGCCTGCCCTGTTTCCGTGTTATCATGCCCCTGTGAGTGTGATAATATAATACCAGCAGCCAATGTCACCTTGTGCTTCCAGGACATCTCTCTGTGCCTCTATATCCGGGATGTACATGCCCCCTGCTTAGAGGCAACTGTGCATTCTCAAAAGGTCCCTTCACTTCCGACTATGCACAGTGCGGCTCTGTATTGGGTGTATGCATCCCCTGCTTTAGAGGCTCACTGCACATGCTCAGACGGCTCCTACACTTCCAACTATGCACAGTGCGGTTCTGCATTGGGTGTAGGTTCTTCGCTTCAGAAGCGCACTGCACATGCTCAGAAGACCCGTACACATCTGACTATGCACATTGCAGCTCTGTATTAGGTGTAGGTTCCAGCTTCAGAGCGGCTCTGCGCTTATACAGAAGTGTGCCTCTGAAGCCGGGGCCTACACCCAGTACAGAGCTACACTGCACATAGTCATAGACTCGGCGGCTGACAACGTGAGTGACCTTCGATAGACTGATAGCACCCCCACCCCTGCTCCACACAAATTCCCTGATAGCACCCCACCCCCTCAAATTCTCTGATAGCACCCCCTTCCCGCTCCTCACTAAGGCTGGAGGACAAAAAAGTGCCCCCCCGGAGTTACAGGCACCAGCCCACGCCTGGGCGAGGGACATGTACAGCCAATGCAATGCTACACTCTGCATAGTCAGATGTGTATGGGCCTTCTGAGCATGCTCAGTGGATCTCTGAAGCGGGGGACGCGTGCACCCAATATAGAGCTACACAGGGCATAGGTGGAATTGCAGAGTCATTTTGAGCATGTGCAGTGCGCCTCTGAAGCAGGGTATTCGTGCACCCAATACAGAGCTACACAGGGCATAGGTGGAGTTGCAGGGTCATTTTGAGCATGCGCTGTGCACCTATGAAGCGGGGGACTTGTGCACCCAATACAGAGCTACACAGGGCATAGTTGGAAGTGTAGGGACATTTTGAGCATGCGCAGTGTGCCTCTGAAGCGGGGGACATGTACACCCACAAACAGAGGCATAGAGAGATGTCCAGCAGCTGAAGGTGATGTCGCTGCTGGCAGTTATGTTATCACATCCACAGGGGCAACATAACATGGCAACAGGGCAGGCTAGGCAGGTGAACTAATGCTGCTGCGACTAGTTGCTGGCCTCATTAGAATAGGGAAAAAGAGCTTTATAAAACATTTTTTAAACACTTGATTTGCAGAATATCATGAGACAGAGATCGTTAGGCAGAGAATTTTGGTCCATGCATGTGCCTGCTGATAGTTTACAGGGCTTAAGGGACCTTACAAGTTTGCTTTAAGGTAATTCAGAAAATTTCCTACTAGACCACAACATTTATTTAATCTGCAGTCCTTTATAGGGAATCTGTCACCAAGTGTTTGCTTTATAATCTGAGAGCATCATGATGTAGGGGCTGAGCCCCTGGTTTCAGCATTGTGTCACTTGTTGGTCTGCTTGCTGCTCTTTTGATATAATCTCTGTTTTCTCTGCTGCAGATTTAGCACAGCTCTGAATGCTGAGCCCTGCCTAATTCTGTTCCAGTAATTTATTGGCAGCTTCTTGTGTGAACTGTATATAGGCAAAAAGCTGCTAATTGGTGGCAGGGTTACACAAAGCATGAGGACTAGGATACACGAGACACCTTTTCCTGCAGGGGTAATCTCCATCTGAAAAATCATTAATTATTTAGATACAGGAAACCACAAGCCAAGAAAGTGACACATTTGTGGAATCTAGGCCTGTGACCCTTCATTATTCTGCTCTCAGATTAAAGAGCAAATTCCTGCTGATTCATTCCCTTTAAATTAATTCCGAATCGAGACCAGACCTCAAATTTAATTCAGATCGACCTCCAAAATTAATTTCAATCCAACACTAGATCTCAAATTAAAGGGAATCTGTTAACATTTTTGTTATGATAGCCCAATAAGATAGGGATAGAGACCTTGATTCCAGCAAAGTATGATTTAGCATACTGGGGAGAGCAGTTCTGATAGAGGCACAGTTTTCCTTGATGGAGATCTAGTAGAGCTCAGTTGATCTGTCTATAACTCCGACCACCCGACAGCTTTCTGTAAGCATCGTATAGTGACCAAGAGCTGCTATTATGTGGTTGGGTAGGGGCTAGAAGGCATGGGGCTATCTGTCCTGCAGTCATAATCTGCTGCTGATAAAACACTGATTCGGTTGAAACATCTAAACTCTACATCTCAACTGCAGATCAAACAACTTGAAGAGAGATGAGCAAATAAACTAGACTGTAATTGAATTCTACACGAATGTTAAAAAAATAAAATTTTTGAACATTTTTCATAACTTCATTCCAAGCAGATTCAGGAAATTGGTGTCCACTGAGTGTTATGACCTTGTGCTCTGAACTGTCCCGGGTTCATCAAAGCTGAAAATTCTTGCCAAGTATCAGAGATCCAGGGATTTTAGCAGTCGTGGTGGTGATCTGAAGATTTGGTGAAAGACCGGAAAGGTGATGGTGTGGAGTGGAGGTGCAGGGAAGTTGAGTGGTAAAGTGAGGACAAGAGAGTTCCAAGAAGATTTGGTGAAGACCGGATATGGGGTGCATTGATTGAGTGAGATTGTGAGACGGGGTGCAAGGGAATTGAGCAGTAAAGTGAGAACAAAAGAGTTCCAAGAAGATTTGGTGAAGACCGGAAGGGTGATGGTGGTGAATGAAGGATTGACAGGTGAGACAAGGGAATTTGGTAGCCAAGGTAAAGTGATGAGAAGTCAAAAGAGTATAAAACAAGAAGATTTGGTGAGCCGAAGACCAGGAGAAGAGCGTAATATGGTGATGAGTGGAGGTGCAAGGGAATTGAGCGGTAAAGTGAGAACAAGAGAGTTCAAAGAAGATTTGATGAAGACTAGAAGGGTGATGGTGAGAAATGGAGGTGTAAGGGAATTGAGTGGTAAAGTGAGAACAAGATAGTTCAAAGAAGATTTGGTGAAGACCGGAAGGGTGATGGTAAAGAGCAGAGGTGCAAGGGAATTGAGCAGTAAAGTGAGAACAAGAGAGTTCAAAGAAGATTTGGTGTAGACCGGAAGGGTGATGGTGAGGAGTGGAGGAGCAAGGGAATTGAGCAGTATAGTGAAAACAAGAGAGTTCCAAGAAGATGTGGTGAAAACCGGATGGGTGATGGTGAGGAGCAGAGGTGCTGGAGGAGTTGAGCTGTAAAGTGAGAAGAAGACAGCTAAAATAAGATTTGGTGAAGACTGGAAGGTTCATGGTGAGGAGTAGAGTTGCCAGGGGAGTTGAGCGTAAAGTGAGAACAAGACAGTTAAAAGAAGATTTGGTGAAAACCGGAAGGGTGATGTTGAGGAGTGGAGGTGCAGGAAAATTGAGCGGTCAAGTGAGAACAAAAGAGTTCAAAGAAGATTTGGTGAAGACCGGAAGGGTGATGGTGAAGATTGGAGGTGTCAGGGAGTTGAGCTGTTAAGTGAGTATAAGGAATTTTTATATTTTGCAAATCTTAAAAGGCCCCAGAGCATCAAAAGGGACATTAAAATCATGGAGAATAACGTATCTGTAAATATGATTTCGTTGGAAAAAACATGCGAACAAGAGAGTTCAAATTTTATCTGTTCCATTCATCTCTAACCTTAACCAATCAAGACATCCTCCAAACTACTTGGAAATGTAAAAGGATTAACCCCTTCCCGATGTGACCAATTTTCATTTTTCCGGCTTCATTTTTTTTACCCTCTTCCTCCAAGTCAGATATTTTTAATTTTTCCGTAGACATAGTTTTTGATTATAGAAGAAAAGTGGAAAGACACACAAGAGAGCCAACTCCAACACGCCACCACTAGCTGATCAACTATTCATTCTGTGTGAATCCAAGGAGGCACGAATCAGGTTAATCCACCCATAGAAAACGGGGCTCAGCTTATTGTACCTCGGGCTCCGGGATGCAATAAAAACTTTATCCAGGACAGAAAATTGAGTCACACATTACCATAAAACACAAGCTTTATTCCATACTAGTTGAAAGTGCGGTTACAGCAAGCAAAGCCATCGCTAGGCATGAGAGGTTAATCCAGTGCAGGGCACTTGGAAACTGAAGACGGACCGTTTTGCGCTACTTGTGCTTCAACTGGTTTGGTATGAAGATCAGTTGAAGAGCAATTAGCGCAAATGGTCCATCGTCTGTTTCAAGGTGCGTGCACTGGATTAACTTCTTATGCCTAGCGGCTCTACTTCCTGGATCCGCACTTTCAACTAGTATGGAATAAAGCCGGCGTCTTATGGTAACATGTGCCGCAATTTTCTCTCCTGGATAAAGTTTTTGGTTACTTTTGCAGGCTAAGTTAAAGTTTTGAAAGACAACATTCATGTACCTTTCCAATGGACTGAAGATTGGGGGAAAAATTCCAAGTACAGTGGAGGTAAAATGGTGAAAAAAATTAATTTTGCCATTTCTCCCCTTCCCAAGTTCTGTTTTTATGGTGTTCATCGTGCGGTAAAAATTACCCGGCAAACAGATTCTCCAAGTCAGTATGATGAGGGTGGGACCATGCTGGTATAGGTATTTATTTTATTGTTTTGCTATTTTTACTGTTTTCATAGTCAGTATCAGTTCATCAAGCTTTGCATATGAACGGTACAAGCCACGCAAAATTGTATAAATATTGTAAATTAGAGACGAGCAAATTTAACTGAGAGAAATTACATTTTCCAGAAAAGTTATAAAAGTTCATATTCTCCAGAATACAGAGTCTTTGTAAGTTGCTTAGGGGAGAATCAATAAAATGAAAATCAACTGCAGCTGCCATTTTGCTAAGGCTCGATTCACACTTGTGTTCTGTTTTGATACGGCAGAAAAGATGTCTGACCGCATCCGGGTTTTTCTGTGAAACCAGATGCAAACACAGCGCTATTGCAACAGCCGTAAGGGCCGAGGGTACTCGGTAGCTAGGCCGCTGGTTCTTTGGGAGGTGATGGTGGCTGTGACCCAACTTCGTGGCCCTGGCATGGCATTAAAGGGTTTATTTACAGCGGATAGTCTTTCATGACGCCACCTGTGGTATTTGGCCAGGGATGGCCGACGCTGCTGATTTGGGACTCCCGGGGCTGATGGTACGACAGCTGAGATGGTATCATTCCCCACAGGTGGAGCAGGGCCCCAGGGAAGTTGACAGTCTATTGGGACGGTGATGGTAACTGTGTGATGGTTTCAGGAGGGCACGGGGAATAACAGGACACCAGAGTTGCAGTTCTCAAATGTTTACTCACAGTTCAGTTCAGCAATCCAACCAGTAGGGGCACTATGTCCTCCGGGTCTGCAATCCAGCCAACTCCATGGCAACTTGGGTCCACTCCTCTGAGACACCCTGTCATAACCCTCTTTGGCTCCTTTTTTCCAGCACTTCCGGCACATCTAGCCTCAGACGTCACTGCACACCATGCCGTTACTCATGTGATGTGTGTTGAAATATCATGATGTCATGATGTGTGCCATGCATGGTTTCAGAGGCCTACAGTATTCAGGCAGGAAGCCTTGGTCTGGGATCAAGAGTTTTGAAAAAATGTTGTAATGGGGAAAAGAAAAACAAAGAGATACTGAGGACTGGACAGCTGGCTGTGAGGATTGTGAGACAGCTGAGTAGTGATGAGCTATTACTATTTTTCTTTACCCTTTGCCTGGCCCTTTATAGTTTAGGATTCTATCATACTAGCGGTTTCCTGTCCTCTTTAGAATCCGGAATGAACTGCATATTGCCGGATTTAGTTTGTTCCCCATTGACTTACAATCGGGGAGGCAGCACATACAGTGACTTGGGAAGATTGGATCTGACATAATAGTGTGGTGCCCCTGCGGTCCGGTCACAACAGAGGAAGTGCACCAAAGCCATAAGTGTGGTATCCCACTCCCAGGTAAGAAGGGAACACAAACCCGAAACACATGAACCCCTGCATCCAAATCCCATCCTAAACACACTCCAGGGGATCTTGGGTGGACCCAATGCAGGGAAGGCCCCATCTTCTGGCTGGAGGAGGGAGTAGGTAGAGGGGGTGGGTCAGAGAGTAAAAAAAAAGCAGGGAGGGAGAGGAGAGAGCGGGGCTCAGCTCAGCTCTTGGGAGCTCAGCAGAGTCAGTGAGAACAGTTGGAGAGAGGCAGTCTTAGGGAACATGGGAATGCAGGATCCACTTGTGGGGCCCCAAATACAGACCTGACCTGAGTCGGGCAGAGGGACTGGTTGTGAGAGGGGACCGGCCCGATCTGGGGGAAACACTCCATAGTTCTACCAGGAAACCGGAGTCTGCTGCACGTGTATGGGCAGTGGCTACCATCCGTGGACATTTACCAAAATGGTGGCTAGACCTAGGGTCAGGGGACAGGTAGCTCGTCACCAGATAAGGCCTGCAGCCACCTGCTTGGGACACTGTGCACGAAGACGCAGGGCAGGAGAGGCGAGTAGCCAGTGTTTGAGAGTCAACCAGGAGAGGATCTGTGCATGCAGGCAAAGGGGAAACAAAGAGTCATGGAAGACAATGCAGTGCTGAGAAGGTGAGTTGTAGAGACATTGGAAAAGGGTGAATTGTTAGTATATCCTTTTTTTACATCCTAGTATATCCCTCCAAACCTCAGAACATAATAAGAAACATTCAAATACTAACATTCAAATACTAACATACTGTCCATGAGGGCCTTCAATAGGTGACATGGCAATCCAATTGCACCCCTAAGAACAGTTCAAGGAGTGAGGTGGGTGTGTGGTTTGACATGTTAATTATGCACCATAAATGCCATGGGGCTGATCAGCATTGTTAGACAAGCTCTGCTCACTGCTGTTAGAGGTGGCTGCCAGCTGTATAACACAGCCAACATCTGCAGGCTCAGCTCCTGGGCCCACATTGCACTCTCGCATTGGGCAGTTTAATCTACATGAATTTCACACATTGGGAAGGGGTTCATTAATACTAGATGGGGGCCCTATGCTATTGCATCGGGAGGATGGCGACGTCCCAATGAGGATGGACTCTGTGATGCTGCCAGCAGTCGTCTCTTCACCCTGTCCACTCCCCCTCCCCCTTGTGTGCTGTCTCTCACTGTCATACTGGGTGTGGGGAGACACCCAGCACTGGACAACAAAAGGAGGTGGTGGAGACCCTGATGCTAAAGGCAAAAGGGAAGCTGGTGACCCCCAAAATAAACTAGCACTGGCACCTGGCTCCCCTAACATCCCTATACAGTTTCCGCAACTGTCGCCACCAGGATACCTATTCCCTGACTGACTCTGAACTACAACTAACTAAGGATCAGAGCGGGTGAAAGCTAGTCAGCCACGGCTACCAGCTAAAGATAAACACAAGGGAAACACAGAAAGAGGGAACGGAAGAAACATTTAGCTTGAGAAGATCCACATAGCAATGCAACAGAAACTCCAGGATACACTGCTGAGCCGAAAAGCTTCCTCCAACCACCTGACAAGCTATCACCAGCAGTGTTTCCGGGGAGTCAAGGGGAATATATAGACAGCTCAAGGTAATGGATCAGCTGGGTCCTATGTCCTCCAGCTTTCACTAAAAGGCGAAAAGCCTTTAAAGTGACAAGACTTTTTTTAGGATTTGGACTGTTTGGCCAAATGCTGGGACCTTCTGTGCCTCCTGACACACCCGCAACACTCTCCCCGTCAGTCTTCTCCTTTAAGCGTCTCCAACTCCCAACCCGTGAGCTCTGGGTAAGTGATTTGTTCCAGTATTGAAGTGTTGCTCTTCTTGCCATCCATGGTATTGATACATCCTTTCCACTCCAAGTTTCGAAGGCGTTGATTCTTCTTCTCTCTTGTTTCAGTAGTTTTGTGTTTAGCACTTTTTTTTAGGTCAATGTGTGAAAGCAAAAAAAAACAAGTAAAAAGAATATAATGAAGAACATCGGGACTTTTTGTGTTTTAACAAACGTTCCTTCCTCCAGCGGGGAAGCTGCTGTTTCCTTTTCTCCGGCTGTGCCGTCTCTAGTCGGTGTACTATATGTTCTAGATGTCATGGGTGACTAGCCCTCCAACAGTTTCCGGTGACTGATGGATAACAAGTTTTCAAATATGCTGATGCAGATGCAAGGGAGCAAGATGTGCATATCTTGACAGTTTCATACATCACCCGGTTAAGCTGTCGGAGATAAGAGTTGTTGGCAAAGCCAGTGCTAGTGCTGCCATCTGTTTAGCTGATATAGATTGCGAGGAGAATGGCTTTTATTTCAGCATCCGCTGAACTGGAGAGAAATTCATTTCAAGGCACATGGTCTAATCTTTGCATAATGCATTCTGCTACAATGTAACATTTATAAACTGCAATCTTATTTATAAACCAAGTCAACGTAATTACTCTCCAGAATTGATATATTTCAATGAAAATGTTGGAAAAGCATAAATATTTATAAATAATCGGCAAAAGGACGGCCCCGGCATCAATAATACAGAGGATTCATGTCGTCAGCCCGGATAGTCAGGGTCCAGATGTATAAAGGGCCTCATGGATCAATACGCTCAGGAGTAAGGAGAAGCTTCGCGGCTGACAGCAACCAATCAGAATTCAGTATTCTGGAGAATAATGGAGATATGGATTCTGAATAAACGTTGCCACAGGAAATGTTTCTACTTCATATCTTAACCATTTAAACACTTTTTTTTCCTATTCCGTCTTTAAAGAGCCATAATTGATCAACATGGTGTCATGAGGATTAGGTTTTTTTTCTGTAGGAAGAGTTTCCAACGACACATTGATACAGAACATACTCAGATAGAAGATCATCAAAATGACTTTATATCAGTAATTCAATATATAAAGTGAATCACATATATTATATAGAGTCATTACACACAGAGGGATCTATGTCATGGTTTATTTATGTTAATGTTGATGATTATGGCTTACAGCCAATCAGGCCCGACGCCAGCACCTGTCATACCCGGGCAGATGCCGGGGCCCTGAAGCAGTGAGAGGGCCACAGCTGTCTGTGAGCGGAAAAAGAGGAGACCCGCTCACAGACAGCTGCCCTCTCTCCCGCTCTACACTGATCTAGGTGATCGGTACACAGCAGGAGAGAAAGCTTACCGGGAGCTACATGGAGGATTAAGGACCTTCCAGTTCCAGTCTTGTGAATGATCACATGACTGAAATCAAGGTCCTAGAAGAAACTGCATCTGCTTAACGTCTGCAGCCTCCGTGCAGCTCTCAGTGCCTACTCTCATGCTCTGCACAGACCAAGATCATCTGCATGTGGTAATATATGTGTGTGTGTATGTATCTGTGTGTGTGTGTATCTGTGCGTCTGATTATGTATGTATGTACGTGTCTGTATGTGTGTGTGTGTCTGTGTGTGTCTCTGTGTGTCTGATTATGTATGTATGTGCATGTCTGTATATGTGTGTGTGTCTGTATGTGTGTGTCTCTTTGTGTATCTATATCTGTATGTGTTTGTGTTTGAATGTGTGGTATTTGTATTTGGGTATATCTGTATTTGTGTATCTGTATGAGCATGTAGCAGAGCTGTGTGTTTGTATGTGCATGTAGCAGAGCTGTGTGTGTATCTGTATGTACATATATTTTACATGTAGCAGATCTAGGTGTGTAGTGTGCATGTAGTGTCCATGTGGCAGAGCTGGGTGTGTATCTGTATGTGCATATATTGTGCATGTAGCAGAGCTGCGTGTGTCTGTATGTGCATGAACTAGGCATGTACCAGTGCTGTGTATGTATCTGTATGTTCATACAAAGAGCTGCGTGTGTGTATTATGTGTAGTGTGCATGCAACAGAGCTGTGTGTTTACATGTGTGTGTAGCAGAGCCATCTATGTCTACGGGCATGTATGTCTACATGTAGTGTGCATTTAGCAGAGCTGTGTGTCTACATGTGTGTGTAGCAGAGCCATCTATGTCTATGTACATGTATGTCTATGTGCAGTGTGCATGTAGCAGAGCTGCGTGCATATGTATGTGATTGAATTGGGTATGTACCAGTGCTGTGTGTGTTGTATCTGTATGTTCATGTAGTAAAGATGTGTGTGTGTACTATGTGTAGTGTGCATGTATCAGACCTGTGTGTCTACATGTGCATGTAGCAGAGCCATTTATGTCTATGGGCATGTAGCAGAGCTGTGTGTGTACTATGTGAAGTGTGCATGCAGCAGAGTTGTGTGTCTACATGTGAATGTAGCAAAGCCATCTATGTCTATGGGCATGTATAAGAGCTGTAAGTGTCATATAAAATTTGAAGGGGCGGGGGACTGTAAAAGAGGCCCATTAAGACTCTTTCACGCGGGGCCCACAAAAATCTGGAGTCAATGAAAACATAAGGTCATTATGTCAGAAAATTAAAGTAGGGAAGATGAAAGGTCAAACACTGCGCTGCCATATTCCACCAGACATCAAAGGGTGAATATAATATTGACTTATTATTCAACACGTTTCAGGGCTCCCTGGCCTCTTCCTCAGGATGAATCAATATCATATTGCCACGTTTCAGGATGTTTCAGGAGCCTTGAAACGCGTTGACTAATAAATCAATATTATATCATCCTTTGATGTCTGGTGGAATATGGCAGCACGTTTTTTAACCCTTGATCTTCCTTACTTTAATTTTCTGAGATGTTTCATTATCATCAACATTAACAGAAATAAACACATGAAATAGATCCCTCTATGTGTAATGACTCTATATAATATATGGGTGTCACTTTATGTTGAATTACTGCAATAAAGTAACTTTTTGATGATCTTCTAATTCATTGAGATGCAGCTGTATCCAATGATGTCGTTGGAAACTCTTCTTGCAGAAAAAAAACCCAATCCTCATGACACCATGTTGATCAATTATGGCTCTTTAAAGACGGAATAGGAAAAAAAAGTGTTTCAATGGTTAAGATATGAAGTAGAAACATTTCCTGTGGCAACGTTTATTCAGAATCCATATCTCCATTATTCTCCAGAATACTGAATTCTGATTGGTTGCTGTCAGCCGCGAAGCTTCTCCTTTAACAGAAATAATCACATGACATAGATCCCTCTGTGTGTAATGACTCTATATAATAGATGGGTGTCACTTTATGTATTGAATTACTGCAATAAAGTAACTTTTTGATGATCTTCTCATTCATTGAGATGTACCTGTATATTTTAATGAAATAAAAATAACTGTTTTTACCCTCTTCACAAACTAGGACGTATAGGCATGTCCTTGGTCATGTCCCTCCCTTTGATAGGAGCTCACTCGATGAGCCTATATCTGATGTGATCAGCCGACATGTACAGCTTACAGACATCATCTTGCACCTGTTAACCTCTTAGATTGCACCGTCAAACTCTGACAGCGCAATCTAACATACACCGGCAGGGATTGACCCATTCCTCTCTCCTATCGGTAGCCCGTCACATGATTACTGGGTGCCGATGTGTTGATATGACAGTGAGGGATCAGATGATGACTTCTCACTTGGATCCAAAATGGCCACCTTCAAAATGGCTGCCATGGTCACCACCCATCTGGAAAAGTTTTCCCCCTCCCATATACTAATGTGCCACAAAACAGTAAGTTGATATCACCAACCATCCCCATTTTATTTAGGTGCATCCATATAAATGGCCTGCCCTGTAGAAAAGAGTAGAACTCATCAGATCGCTGGCAAAACATCTTTATTCCTTTAGACTAAAACATTCAGAGAAGGAGGCAAAAGGCAAGAGCGAGGGTGGAGGATGAACAATGGCCGTTTCACACGTAAACTAGTTTACAGCGTGAAACGGCCATCATTCATCCCCCTCTTTTCTGTTTACTTGGATTGATATGGACTATACTGTGGAGTATGCCCCTCAATGTCTGAATGCAGCTTCCTCAGGCTGAGATCAGCAGTGCCCATGGATCCCCAGAACCGGCATGACATGAGATGGTGCCTGGCTTTCTTTTCCTACCTGTGGATAATTTCTCTTATACAGAGCAGTGAATCAGCATTGCTCTACACAGCAGAGGTGATTGGACGGTGCAGGCTTCAAATCGTACAAGAGAACTAGTAAAATGAATAAGAAACAATAAAAAAAAGTGTTTTAAAAACTATGAAAAAAATATATAAAAAGCATATAAGTTCAAATCACCCCCCTTTTGCCTCATTGAAAATGAAAATAAAAAATAACACATATTTGGTATTGCCGAGTTCAGAAACACCCGATCTATCAAAATATAAAACAAATTGATCAGATCATTAAATTATGCAATAGAAAATGGCAACAGAATCACTTTTTGTTTTTTTTAGAACTTTCTGGTGTTTTTTTTCAGCATTTAAATAATAAAATAAAACTATACATGTTTGGTATCTACGAACTCGTACCGGCCTGGGAAATCATATTGTCAGCAACTTTTTCCTGTGCGCACTGCAAAAGCACAGGTTCCTGGGGCTTCCCGTGTGGCTGCATCTATGGTAAACATCGGGTTACCCTGGAGCAGATTTCCACACAGCACCCGACGTTAGCAGTGTGCGTTACAGCAGGTTGGGCTCTGCTGTAACTTGATCGGCTAAACGTAAGTGCATTGTTACGTGTGGCCCTAGCCTTATTGCTATTCTGTACTGTAAGGCCTATATACTACTTAATTCCTCCCCTCTCCCAGATATGTGATATGATCAGACCATGTCCCTGTACAGGCAGAAACAGCCATTACACACTACAGGGCTGGTACGTTTAATCTTGGCTGGGCCAACTAACTATGGACCTTTCCACTCTGATAATATCAGCCCCAGCTGTCTGCTTTACCTTGGGGAGACCTCACTCTGTTTTATTTAAAATAATTTAGATAAATACGGTACATTTTAAAATTGACATGGATTCCCCTGTATTTTTGATAGCCAGGCAAGGTAAAGCGGACAGCTGGGAGTTGCAGCCTGCAGCTGTCTGTTTTACCTGTGCTGGTTATCAAAAGTAGGTGGGGATACGCACCATTTTTTTAATAATTTAAATAAATAATTTTAAAAATAAATAAAAAATATACATTTTTTAAAAATAAATACATTTTAAAAAATGGCATGGGGTTCCCTCTATTTTTTTAACCAGCCAAGGTAAAGGAGATAGCTGATGATTGCAGCCTGCAGCTGTCTGTTTTACCTTTGCTGGTTATCAAAAATAGGTGGGATCCCGTGCTTTTTTTATATCTTTACTGTTCACAACAGAGTACAGTCATCTTTTACATACAATAAGGCTTGTTAAATGGTGGCACTTGAGTCTTTCAATAAACTTTATTAACATACAAACAGTACCTGAACATGGAGCTCAGACACAGACCTTTTTAAAAGACCTTGTGTGAGTCTAAGCTCTGGACATCCAGTGTCCGGAATGAACCCCAAACTTTACAGTGGCCGGCTTAACACCACGGTTTTAGTCTGTCTGGGTGGATCCTGTTTTTTGCAAGAGCATCCGGAGGGAAACGGACAGGACACAATGTGCAGAAAAGTGTGGCCAAATATGGTCTCTGATCCTCTGATTCATTTTCTGCCGCTGTCCATGGTCCTGAAGTCTGCTGAATTCACAGACTGTGCATGAAATACTGCTGTCCGTGGTGCTGAACTGTGGACGGCAGGATTTCAGAGCATGCGCTGTGTAAAAGTTGGATCCGGGAAAGGATCCAATTTTTTACCGGATCCGGCACCCATAGACTCCCATGTTATAGGCGATGGATCGCCCTGGTTTAGTTTCTGTCCGGTTTGGTCCAATTTTTTCACTGCAGCCCATAATTGGAGAAGTCTTTGATTGTCCCAGAAACAACAGGACAGAAACGAATCCGCGACTGAATTCACAAAACTGGATGGCCATTTATGACCAATCCGGCACCATAGGGATACATAGGAGGCTAAAAACAATCCTATTCTGTTCTTTTAAAAATGAACAGAACAGGATGGCAAAAACTGTGGTATGACGCCAACCTTAGGCTAGGGTTACATTAACGTTAAAGGGGGTTTGCGTTAAAAACATAGGTTTTGGAAGCCTTAACACAGTGCTCCTGCCATGGTAGCGCCGCATTAAGGCTGCCAATGGTTACCTATGGTGATGCGGCCCCTAGCGCAGCTCAAATGCCGGCATCTGAGTGAAATATCGCACTTTTTCCAAACACGAGAAAAGACGTTGTTGAAAAATTATTTTCTTGCGTTAGGAAAAAGCGCAAGATTTCACTCCGCTGCCGGCGTTTGAGCAGCGATAAGAGCCGCGTCACCATAGGTAAGCATTGGCAGCATTAACGCGGCACTACCATGGCAGGAGCACTGTGTTAAGGCTGCCAAAACCTATGTTTTTAATGCAACCCCCAGCGCAGCGAATGATGTTAATGTGACCCTAGCCTTACATAACAATGCTCAAGTAAAACAATAAGCTCTATTTTGATCTCATCCATCCATAAAACAATGTTCCAATATCCTTCAGGCTTGTCCAATGGATCTATAGCAAACTGCAGATGGGCAGCAATGTTCCTGCTCTGCATCCCATTGTTATTTTATGTACCGTAATACTGATAGTGGACACACGGACATTTAAATTAAGTAATATGAGAGAGGCCTTCAGTTGCTTAGCAGTTACCTTGGGTTCCTTCGTGACTCTGTAGACTATATTACGCCTTAATCTTGAACTGATCTTTGTTGTCTGACCATTTCTAGAGAGGGTAATAATGGTTTTGAATTTCCACCTTGGATTGGGTAGAGTCTAAACTCATTAGAGACATATTTAAAACCATTTGTACCCTGATGTGCATCGTTAATTGTTCTTTTGAGATGCCCAGAACTTATCTTTGCTTGTGCCACGACACATTTCCATAAACGTGTTGTGCAAATCAGGCTTTGCTGTAAAGTGAACCAACGAGCAGGATTTAGGACTGTAAAGTGAAGCCAGTGCCTTACAGGCTTTGGGATGCTGAATGCAATCATATATTTACTTGAATGATTCCAAGTTTGATTGCAGAGAAAAGTGTCATTAAACTCCTGGAAATCAGGGCAGCAGACGATTGATGCGTGAAGCATGGCGTCACTATTTGGGGTTGTTTTTCTTTCCTTTACTGGGGACATGCTTTTCAGCTGTAAGCCAACACTCTTCCCCCCCTTCCCCCACTTATCTCTTTCATTTCTGGCTCCATTATACTGTCACTATACTCAAGCCACGCGATGCCTGATAAAACTGGAAGTAGAGATAAAAGGTTGGGGGATAGGGTTTTGCTTACAGCCAGAAGGCATGCCCAGAGAGGAGGAACAATAAAAAACCCAAATAGTGGCGCAGTGCTGCACACATCAATCATCAGCTGCCCTGTTCTCCAGGAGTTTTATGACACTTTTCTCTGCAATCAAACATGGAATCATTCAAGTAAAGGTATGATTACATTCAGTATCCCGGAGCCTGTAAGGAACTGGCTTCACTTTATAGCCCTAAATTCTGCTGGTCAGTTCCTTTTAAATGAAACAGGTCACCACTCTGATTGAAAATGATAGACTCTAATTTTGCCTTCAAATTAAAACTTCCAATTACTCCTCATTTGAAAAATGACAATCTAATATTTTTTTTTTACTAATTTATATGATTAGGCTCTCGTTATCTACTTTTAGGACATGAGTGAAAATCTAATTAATTTATTTGGTCAAATTTTTGCAGAAATATAGACAATTCTACATGGTTCATACATTTTCAGGCATCACTAAAGATAGTCCAGACACATAGATATCAGGAGATATCACAAAATATTCATATAGTGACTTGAAAGAGAAGTTTTACAATGTGTCGAGAGAAACTGCCTTGATTATAAGATTGTGCTTCTTATATAAGTGCTCCCTATGCCTGGATTGTGCTCCTTATATATGTGCTCCTTATGCCTGGACAGCATGCCCAACATCTGGGTCGTGAACAGTCCACATAAAAGCTTTGTGATTCCGTGCCCTCCAATGGAGGCTTCAATCACGCTAACAATCTGATAGAGATCTCGGACTGAAACTCATTATGTAGCTCTCAGGTGTTTAGTAAAAGACTAATAAGACTACATATCCTTAAAGGGAACCAACCACCAGGATTTAACCACCTGTAAATCAGTGCAGCAGGTGATTGATGTGTGCAGCATGACATCACTGTTTGGGTTTTTTATTTTTTTACTCCTCCCCTGTGGGCTTGTCTTCCTGCTGTAATCCGAACCCCTCTCCGATGAGTTTGGATGAGAGGGAGGGGGTTCAGCTTACAGCAAAAAGACAAGCCCACAGGGGAGGAGTAAAAAAAACCCTGCAAATAGTGAAGTCATGCTGCACACGCCAATCACCTGCTGCACTGATTTACAGGTGGTTAAATCCTGGTGGTTTGTTCCCTTTTACCCTTCTATTTTACTTGCATTATTGAAGCATTGTGAGGGCTCATTGAGTACTGCAATACACTATATGAGCATTGCGAGGGACCTTATGAGTAGTGATGAGCGAACACTACCATATTCAGTTGCTCGATACTTGTAATGAGCAGCTGGATGCTCGGATGGGCTCAACAAGAGTATCTAAGTATAATTGTAGTCAATGGGGAGCTTAAAGGAAAACTGTCAGGTCAAAAATCCACCTGTAAATGCTATCATTTTCTAATTCCTCTCTGTAAGCTCGCTCTATTGATGTACCGTATTTCTTTTATTTATATTTCCCTCCTATTTTATGTAAACTTCAAATAATAAATGCATTCCATCTGACACTCACAGTGAGTAATCCACTTAGTTCTCTGCTGTCAACTCCCCATAAGATGAATATGCATTTCACATACTCACATCACTGCACAGGTCATCAGTGGGGGTGGGCTGTATTCTCCTCTATGCTGTGTGTGTTTGCAGCATAACAAGAGGTCAAATACAACACAGAAACTGTCACAGCAGGGATTCCTGCTTACAGAAAAAAATGGAGTCTATATTAGGCAGACCTGTAATAGCTCTCTCCCTCCATGTGCTCAACAGAACAGAAATTCTGAAAGTGAAACCTGACAGTGCACTGTTGGCAAAGAGAGGAGGGAGGAGGGAGGAGAGAGAGCTGCTGAGAGGGAGTGCATAATTACATGACAGTTTATACAGTAGCCAAACTATTCTTGTTTGCTTATAATGGAGAGGACTAATCCAGGAGCTCCCTGCAGGGTCTGACAATGCTGATAACATGGAAGCTACAAACGGTACAATAATGAGTTTACATGTTTTTAAAAGATCTGTCCAGGCACTATGCAAGGGTAATATTCGTATCATACTGAAAAATGACCTGACAGTGTCCCTTTAAGCATTTTTTCAGAAGAGTTCTTAGAAAAATGATTGAGTTTCCCATTGACTTCCATTATATTTGGGTACTCGAGACACGACCTTCCGAGCATGTAACTGTCGAGCACCCGAGCATGGTAGTGCTCGCTCATCACCACTTATGATCACTGTGAGACACCCTATGAGCATATCTCCCAACTGTCCTGGATTCAGCAAGACTGTCCCAATTTGAAGGAGCAATCCTGCTTTCCAGGCATGTCCCGACTTCTACTCACTCTCTTCACTGGTTTAGTAGCTCCTTCTCCCCGAGGGATGCGGCTAACAAATCTCTGCAAGTGCATAAATTAAATAAACAACTCTGTTTTCTTGTGATCTGATCTCAAAAATGAAACAACCTTTATGTTTGCATGCAGAATCTGTAGCTATGACCCACAGCCTACAATGATGAAGGTAGGAGAATTTAGTAATTTTGTAACCACATTACTGACAGAGAACATAGACACAGATTATAGTATTAAACAGAGATACATATGTACATATGAATGTATTTCTATTTTCCTGTATTCTACATGTTAAAAAAAATCAGATTTTTTTCTTTCTATTAAACTACTATAAAATAATGAAACACAAATCTATTGTCATCAGTTGAAAAATTTCGTAATTTTGACATTGTATGGCAGAATCTGAACCTACAGGCCTTATATACAGGTACATAGAGATACAATGTAATTACAGAGTATTTCTATTGTACTGTAGAGGGAGAATAAAAAATAATCTATAAAAATTGTCATATAAATGTAAGTTTGAGGCCGTGATCACACATTGCATAAATGTTGCTTTTTTGTACATGTTTTCTGCACCCTGCACCTCCCAATACAACAATAATGTTGGGGGGATAGGGTTGTTAGCAGCTGCTGGCCGCTAGTGAGGACCGGGGGGGGTGCTAGCAGGGCCCATTCCCCCATTGCAGGTCGATCTTGGGCGACAGCAGGGGAGAGGCTGTCTCATACCAGCAGCTGGCGGAGCCCATCACGCATGGAGCCGCTGTGTGCTTCTGGTGCCGCCCCCTTCTGCACAGCCACTTCCCCTGCCTGACTGCCGCCTGAGCTTAAGGGCTCACACTGTCCAATGGACGGTGCAGCCCTGGGTTTAACACTGGAGCTAGCGTATGGGTGACCACTATCTTTGTGGTCGTTGATGTTTTGCTGCTTGAAGCCTTGGCGAAGTACCGTGTTTAACATCAACCACCGTGAATTTTGTTATTGTTAATCATGATATAAGGCTGAGCGCTACATCTATTAATAAGGATAGGCAATACAACTTGTTTGGTGCAACCCTTTTTTGGGATGTTTATTAAAATAGCATGAAGAGTTCGTAAAACAATATGAAGTATCACTATACAAGTATTAAAAAAAAGGGGGGTTAAACAGTGGATAATTCAATGATAGTCTAGGAGTCCCACTTTATACTCTGATGGTTGTTGTGGTATGGGTCCTTTTTATCTTATATTATTCTTGTAAGGCCTGTAAACACAAGTAGCCGAATTAGTCTTGAGTAGACTCAAGGGTCTTATCCTCTATGGGTGGGTATCCTGAAGCTAGTGTCTTACCCTCGAAAGGTACCATCACACGCCACCATTTCACCGGCAAGATAGCTGGCAATTCCCGAATTCGGTGATGTGGAAACCAGATCGCATGTGTGTAGTGACTGGGCAATTCTATGGCGTGAAAACGCTGGTGGAGCGTTGCCTGATTGCCCTGCACTGCAGTGAAATGAAGCGATATCCACCAGGCGAAATCAGCGCATCGTGCCGTGTGACAGGACAATAGCGACTCTACACAGCGATCCTGAAATAAATCCCGTAGGCGTCCTTGGATGGTGTTTTTTTCGCACCGCATCTGCGGTGATTGGTGGATGATACTGCGTTCCAATTGGCTGGCCGTGTCCGAGGCGCCTTATTTGATGACCCATGTCTTCACGCAAGGCTGACCAATGGGAACGCAGTTCCGTCCACCAATCGCAGTGATAGGGGCGCGGTGAAACACACTCCATCACGCCCCTATCCAAACAGTATGGCCACATCGCTGCTACGATTGTAACGTGTGACGCGGAGATGTGTGAACGGGAAGATCGCTTCCGGTCTCCTGCAGGTGATATCCGGAACGTAGGATCGACGAAGATCACACGCTAGATAGCTACGTGTGACAGCTCCACAGCGATGTGAAAAAAGTGCCCGAAACGTGCTCGCTCACATCAAATCGCTGGCGATATGGAAGCCGTATGGTGGCGTGTGACGGTACCTTAAAGGTTATCAGCAATTACTGGTCTTGAATAGGGTGCTTGGCATTTGTCCCCTCTTACTCAATGGAGGGTATTCTCCTGTACATCCAAAAAACAGACAATTGAGAAATTGCCCTCTGACAAGCTCTGAATTCTCACTATATGGGGTGATTTTACCTTAACCTTTAGCAGTAATAGCTTCTTATCTAGTATTTGACTGATGGTGACATGCAAATCTCCTAGATAGATGAAGAGAGCCGGGTATTGTAATCACCTTATGAATCTACCGGTTTACCTTCCTTCTGAGATTTAGTTTTGTGTAATGATACCTGTGTGGTGTCTCTGCCGGAATTGGGTAGAGGTTCTTTGATTGCTGAGTACCTAGGGTGGCGATCCTTCCTATTGGTTAAACATTTATAATGTAAGTGAGCATCTATTAGTACAATGTCATGGGGCTGTTGGTCATTTCATGTTCCCTGCAACTTACATTAATTCTTTGCTGTAATACCATCCTCTGGTCTCAGTACAACCAATATGTCCTGCACTTCATGCATTGACTATTGCAGTAAAGGTCACAGATTTAATATAACTGCACTGAGGTCTAATACTGTCTTTAAATATCTTAGGACTTAGAGTTGTGGCCAAAAGTATTGACACCCTGCAATTCTGTCAGATAATACTCAGTTTCTTCCTGAAAATGATTGCAATCACAAATTCTTTGGTATTATTATCTTCATTTAATTTGTCTTCAATGAAAAAACACAAAAAGAATTGTCCTAAAGCCAAATTGGATCTAATTCCACAACAAACATAAAAAAGGGGATGGACAAAAGTATTGGCACTGTTAGAAAAATCATGTGATGCTTCTCTAATTTGAGTAATTAACAGCACCTGTAACTTACCTGTGGCACCTAACAGGTGTTGGCAATAACTAAATCACACTTGCAGCCAGTTGACATGGATTAAAGTTGACTCAACCTCTGTCCTGTGTCCTTGTGTGTACCACATTGAGCATGGAGAAAAGAAAGAAGACCAAAGAACTGTCTGAGGACTTGAGAAACCAAATTGTGAGGAAGCATGAGCAATCTCAAGGCTACAAGTCCATCTCCAAAGACCTGAATGTTCCTGTGTCTACTGTGCGCAGTGTCATCAAGAAGTTTAAAGCCCATGGCACTGTGGCTAACCTCCCTAGATGTGGACGGAAAAGAAAAATTGATGAGAGATTTCAACGCAAGATTGTGCGGATGGTGGATAAAGAACCTCGACTAACATCCAAACAAGTTCAAGCTGCCCTGCAGTCCTAGGGTACAACAGTGTCAACCCGTACTATCCGTTGGCGTCTGAATGAAAAGGGACTGTATGGTAGGAGACCCAGGAAGACCCCACTTCTTACCCCGAGACATAAAAAAGCCATGCTGGAGTTTGCCTAAACTTACCTGAGAAAGCCTAAAACGTTTTGGAAGAATGTTCTCTGGTCAGATGAGACAGAAGTAGAGCTTTATGGGCAAAGGCATCAACATAGAGATTACAGGAGAAAAAAGAGGCATTCAAAGAAAAGAACACGGTCCCTACAGTCAGACATGGTGGAGGTTCCCTGATGTTTTGGGGTTGCTTTGCTGCCTCTGGCACTGGACTGCTTGACCGTGTGCATGGCATTATGAAGTCTGAAGACTACAAACACATTTTGCAGCAGAATGTAGGGCCCAGTGTGAGAAAGCTGGGTCTCCCTCAGAGGTCATGGGTCTTCCAACAGGACAATGATCCAAAACACACTTCAAAAAGCACTAGAAAATGGTTTGAGAGAAAGCACTGGAGACTTCTAAGGTGGCAGCAATGAGTCCAGACCTGAATCCCATAGAACATGTGTGGAGAGATCTAAAAATGGCAGTTTGGAGAAGGCATCCTTCACATATCAGGGACCTGGAGCAGTTTGCCAAAGAAGAATGGTGTAAAATTCCAGCAGAGCATTGTAAGAAACTCATTGAGGGTTACCGGAAGCGGTTGATCGCAGTTGTTTTGGCTAAAGGTTGTGCAATCAAGTATTACGCTGAGGGTGCCAACACTTTTTTTCCGGCCCATTTTTGGAGTTTTGTGTGAAATGATCAATGTTTTGCTTTTTGCTTTTTCTCTTTTGTGTTTTTTCATTGAAGACAAATTAAATGAAGATAATAATACCAAAGAATTTGTGATTGCAATCATTTTCAGGAAGAAACTGAGTATTATCCGACAGAACTGCAGGGGGGTCAATACTTTTGGCCAACACTGTAGGTATTGTTGTTCCAATGGTCCATACGCACTCCTGGTGACTGTTTTACATTTCTATTGACCTTGTTGCGTCCTCCCCGGTGGTTGTTACTAGGCGTCTGCTCCCTCTAGACGCTGGAAATGCACCTGACTATGACGTCACACTTATGCGGCGGTCATGTGGCTGGGTACCGACATGTTTCAAGGGCGTGCGGCCTTCTTTCTCAAGTGCATACGTCATGATCAAGTGTTGTTTAATGGAGTCTATATAATATGACCTCTGTACTATGCATTGTACTTTGTTGGTTCCCTGAGGAAGGAGCTGGGATTTAGCTCTGAAACGTGTTGGAATTAAAGCTACCATTTTCTGACAACTATGGTTACTTCATCTTATTTCCCCCTATGTGCAGCGCGTATCCAGGGAGCTCTGTCCTTTATCCCTGTGTTCATCCTGAAGACTTGACCTCTCTGCGGCCCTCGCGGACTGGAGTCAGGGAACATTGCTCTACGCCAACACAATTCAAGAGACCTTTCTTTTTGGTAATATTAATCTACTTTTAACTATATCTCTTAATATCTTTTTTTAATATAGTGAACAAAAGTATAAATTCAGCACTTTTAATCCAATCTTTCATCAGCTGAACTCAATGATCTAAGACTTTTTCAATGGTCTCTAAAGGCCTTTTCATTCTCAAATATTGATCACAAATTGGTCTAAATCTGTATTAGTGAGCAGTGATGGGCGAACCCACGCATGTATACGATTGGTAGACCCAGCTGGACTTTTTTTTTAAAGTCCGAGTTCGGGACTGGACTTGAACTGAACTTGACTCCAAACCCTGAACTCGGACAGGGGCTGTAAGAAGAAAACTTTAATTAAGCATCAGCTCATACTTACCGGAGTTCATGCAGTTGTAGTTTCAGAGCCGCTCATTAACCTCCTGGTTATTCACTGGTGAGCGGTAGGGATGAGCGAGTCTACTCGCTAGGACTCGTTACTCGGCGATTCTTAAGGGACTCGCTGGACTCGGTAATCGGCGAGTCTTTTAGCGAATACTCGCTCAGTAACGAGTCCAATGCAAGTCAATGGCAATCTTAGTTTTGTCAGAGTTTACTTTATCTCACTCGCTAGACTCGCTAGACTCGCTCTATCACATCGCTATATAGCTTGAATCTCCCCAAACAGCAGCGAGTCTGAGCGAGTCTACGAGTCCGAATCCTAGCGAGTCTGCGATTCCGAGTCCTGTATTCTCTATTCGGGACTCGCGAATCCAGAATCTTTTATGTTACTAGTCAGCATTGCGTGTTAGGTCAGAAAACTTGTGAAGACAGCCAATCATAGTCAGTAATGCCATAGCAGTTTTGGTTGTGTCAGGACTATGATTGGCTGCTGTCCATCGTGATGCCTATGTCATCTATGACAGGCAAGGCAGTATATAAGGCTTGCCCCCGCCATTTTGGGCACATTCCTGAGAAGAGCTGACCTAGTGCAGGGAGACTTGGAGCAGATCTAGGGACAGTTAGGCAGTGTAGGAGTCACATATAACCCAAAAGTTCTTTTCAGAACTAACAGGACGGAGTGTAGGAGTCAAGATTCCTCACACATAACCCAAAAGGTCTTTTCAGAACTACCAGGACGGAGGATTGCTGTACAGGACTGTAAGGAAGGGGAGATAGGAGCAGCCTTACAGTGAATCCAGCACCATCCTCAGAGCTTAGTTCACCCAGCTTTCCGCAGAGCTGTAATCCTAAGCTTTTTCTTATTTTTGGCACTAGTCTACCAAAAAATTTTTGTGCCATTTTTCAACAAAAAATTTCCTGTGCCAGTGCGTTGCTGTACGGTGTCCTGCCTGCAGCTCGCACGGTACTTGTAACATTTAACGCAGCCAGCATTGCAGTCTAACAGTGCCTGGTTCTGCGTACTAAACAATTTTTTCCTGTGCCAGTACGTTGCTGTACGGTGTCCTGCCTGCAGCTCGCACGGTACTTGTAACATTTAACGCAGCCAGCATTGCAGTCTAATAGTGCCTGGTTCTGCGTACTAAACAATTTTTTCCTGTGCCAGTGCGTTGCTGTACGGTGTCCTGCCTGCAGCTCGCACGGTACTTGTAATATTTTACGCAGCCAGCATTGCAGTCTAACAGTGCCTGGTTCTGCGTACTAAACAATTTTTTCCTGTGCCAGTGCGTTGCTGTACGGTGTCCTGCCTGCAGCTCGCACGGTACTTGTAACATTTTACGCAGCCAGCACCGCAGCCTAATAGTGCCTGGTTCTGCGTACTAAACAATTTTTTCCTGTGCCAGTGCGTTGCTGTACGGTGTCCTGCCTGCAGCTCGCACGGTACTTGTAACATTTAACGCAGCCAGCATTGCAGTCTAACAGTGCCTGGTTCTGCGTACTAAACAATTTTTTCCTGTGCCAGTGCGTTGCTGTACGGTGTCTTGCCTGCAGCTCGCACGGTACTTGTAACATTTAACGCAGCCAGCATTGCAGTCTAACAGTGCCTGGTTCTGCGTACTAAACAATTTTTTCCTGTGCCAGTGCGTTGCTGTACGGTGTCCTGCCTGCAGCTCGCACGGTACTTGTAACATTTAACGCAGCCAGCACCGCAGCCTAATAGTGCCTGGTTCTGCGTACTAAACAATTTTTTCCTGTGCCAGTACGTTGCTGTACGGTGTCCTGCCTGCAGCTCGCACGGTACTTGTAACATTTTACGCAGCCAGCACCGCAGCCTAATAGTGCCTGGTTCTGCGTACTAAACAATTTTTTCCTGTGCCAGTGCGTTGCTGTACGGTGTCTTGCCTGCAGCTCGCACGGTACTTGTAACATTTAACGCAGCCAGCATTGCAGTCTAACAGTGCCTGGTTCTGCGTACTAAACAATTTTTTCCTGTGCCAGTGCGTTGCTGTATGGTGTCCTGCCTGCAGCTCGCACGGTACTTGTAATATTTTACGCAGCCAGCATTGCAGTCTAACAGTGCCTGGTTCTGCGTACTAAACAATTTTTTCCTGTGCCAGTGCGTTGCTGTACGGTGTCCTGCCTGCAGCTCGCACGGTACTTGTAACATTTTACGCAGCCAGCACCGCAGCCTAATAGTGCCTGGTTCTGCGTACTAAACAATTTTTTCCTGTGCCAGTACGTTGCTGTACGGTGTCCTGCCTGCAGCTCGCACGGTACTTGTAACATTTAACGCAGCCAGCATTGCAGTCTAACAGTGCCTGGTTCTGCGTACTAAACAATTTTTTCCTGTGCCAGTACGTTGCTGTACGGTGTCCTGCCTGCAGCTCGCACGGTACTTGTAACATTTAACGCAGCCAGCATTGCAGTCTAATAGTGCCTGGTTCTGCGTACTAAACAATTTTTTCCTGTGCCAGTGCGTTGCTGTACGGTGTCCTGCCTGCAGCTCGCACGGTACTTGTAATATTTTACGCAGCCAGCATTGCAGTCTAACAGTGCCTGGTTCTGCGTACTAAACAATTTTTTCCTGTGCCAGTGCGTTGCTGTACGGTGTCCTGCCTGCAGCTCGCACGGTACTTGTAACATTTTACGCAGCCAGCACCGCAGCCTAATAGTGCCTGGTTCTGCGTACTAAACAATTTTTTCCTGTGCCAGTGCGTTGCTGTACGGTGTCCTGCCTGCAGCTCGCACGGTACTTGTAAACTTGCACGCAGCCAGCACCGCAGCCTAACAGTGCCTGGTTCTGCGTACTAAACAATTTTTCCCTGTGCCAGTGCGTTGCTGTACGGTGTCCTGCCTGCAGCTCGCACGGTACCTTCCATCTCTCTTAAAATATCTTAGCCTCTAGTGTGTACCTTTCTCGAAATAGTACCTGATACTTGTTTTACAAGCCCCCAGAAAGCCACCAGAAATTATAAAATGTCACACAAAAAACCAAATCCCAAAAAAAGTCTTGCTAAGGGACAGGGACGAGGTACAGGCATTGGTAGTCGTGGCCAACTATCCACCAGTTCGGGCAGACAGACGAGGATTGATCGATCGTTCCTCCTGTCTAACTTTCCCCGTCAGGAAAGTAAACGAGTATTGAGGCCGGAAGACGAACAGCATCTAACGTCTTGGCTGGCAGACAAGACCTCAACAACAGGTTCTTGCAGCACTCAAGGTTCCTTGAGCACTGTGTCTACTGTTGGTACATACCATGCTGGGTCATCTAATCCACAACCTCTTCACAGTTCCTCAGACCAACAGCAGCCCCATGAAAATGTTGACACACACATGGGTCACTCAGATGACTTATTTGGTACATATAATCCTTTACATGAATCCGGTTTGCCAGACTCCGTAGTAGATGAGATACTTGATGAAGAATTGTCCAATCATGGACAAGTTTTAGAGACACCCCGGCCACATGAACGTGTCTTTCAGCAAAGTCTTAGACCGTCTCAGGAGTTGGAGGATGATGATGATGAGACAGTGACACACTTGTCATCTGGGGAGCAAAATCTATCTTGTTATCGGGAAGATTTAGAAGAGGAAGGGGTTGATGATGAGACAACTGATCCCACGTGGAATGTTGCGATGCAGAGCCAGCAGAGCAGCACGGAGGAAGAAAGTGTGCATGTCCCACCAACAAAGGCACCAAGGCCTACTCCTCCCACCAGAACTGAAAGAGTCACCACTGTTGCCCAAAATGTGTCCACTGTGGCTCAAAATTTGTCAACTGTTGGACAAAATGTCGCAAATGTGGGCCTCAGTAATCCCTCAGGGAGTACAGTCAAGCCTAGAGGTCGGTCAGCCACTGTGTGGAAATTTTTTAAAGATGGGCCTTCTCAAGAAAATGTGGTCATCTGTACCATCTGCCATGCAAGGCTAAGTAGAGGCCACGGGAAAGGAAACCAGAGCACCAGCAGTATGCGGAAGCACATGGCTGGTCAGCACCCTATTCAGTGGTCAAAAGTGCAGCCTTCCACAACAGAGTCATCTGACCCAAAGACTGCGACGGCAACTCAGATACGTCCGTCACAATCAAGTGTTGCTGAAGCTGGTCCAGCTCATATGTACTCATCACAAGCAGCGGTTGCAGAGAGACTGAACACGAGTGCAGACAGTTCTCGGTCAGCAACATCCTTACAGTTATCAGTGACACAGCTGTACGAAAGGAAGCAGAAATACCACTCTTCCCACCCATTAGCCAAAAAAATAAATGCCCAGATAGCTAAGTTGTTAGCAGTCGAGATGTTGCCGTTTAGGCTTGTGGGTACAGACTCTTTCCGTGAGCTTTTGGCTGTGGCAGTACCACGCTACTCGGTTCCAAGCCGCCACTACTTTTCACGTTGTGCCGTCCCCGCGTTACATGAGCATGTCATTAACAACCTCAAGCGTGCCCTCACCAACGCTGTAACCGGGAAAGTACACCTTACTACGGACACGTGGACAAGCAGTTCAGGACAGGGCCGGTACATCTCGCTCACCGCGCATTGGATCAACGTTGTGGAGAGTGTGCCAAACGATGTTAGTGTAACATCAAACATCCTACCCACGCCACGGATAGCTGGCACAACCTCATTCAGGGTCTCTGCATCATCCTATATGTCCACTACCCCATCTTCCGCTTCCTCGACCAATCCTCAATTGCCCTCAACATCACGGCCAAGTTGGGAGGTTTGCTGCAGTGCTTCAGCAAGACGCCAACAGGCTCTGCTGAAGCTGATCTGTTTAGGTCACACACCGCACACTGCAGTAGAGCTCTTGAAAGGTCTGAAGGAACAGACAGATGAGTGGCTATCCCCACTCCAACTCCAGACCGGTCTCGTGGTGAGCGACAATGGTCGTAACCTAGTGGCTGCACTAAAGCTCGGAAACCTTGTGCACGTGCCTTGCATGGCTCACGTGCTGAATCTAGTAGTGCAGAAATTCCTGCGTACATACCCAGAGCTATGTGACCTAATGGAGAAGGTGCGTCGAGTTTGTGCACATTTTCGTCATTCGTCAACAGCGGTTGGAAAACTTTCATTGCTTCAAAAGCAATTGAATTTGCCCAACCACAGACTCATTTGTGACATGCCGACACGATGGAACTCTACATTCCATATGTTATCGAGGATCAATGAGCAGCAGAGGGCAATATCCGAGTATCAGTTGCAACATGCCCGTCAGACCGGCAGTCAGCCACGACATATTAGTACAATGGAGTGGGTGTGCATCGCTGACACATCTGAGGTTCTTGATAATTTTGACTACTGCACAAAACTGGTGAGCGGTGATCAGTCCATCATCAGTGTCACTGTACCCATGCTGTGTCTGCTGAAAGAATCCCTCATTAATCAGAAAAATGAAGCATTGAGAGCCCAGCAGATGGCTATGGAGCCAGATTTAAACAGCGCAGTACCTAGCCAGCAAAGCCAGTATGACCAGGCCACAATGGCTCCTGAGGAGGAACAGGAGCAAGACGATGAAGAGGATTTATTTTTGTTGGTGCCGATGTCAACCCAGATGGTACTCAGAACCCCAGCTTTGTGTCTGTCCACCATGGGTGGCCTGGAGAGGAGGAGGCGGAGACAGACTTTCCGGATACAATGGGTATTGAACATCGTTCTGAGGACACTGAAGACATGAGTCTATGCAGCTTAGGACACATGGCTCACTTCATGTTGACTTGTCTGCTAGAAGACCCACGAGTGATTAACATATTGCACAACGACCTCTACTGGTTGGCCACCTTTCTGGACCCACGTTATAAAGATAAATTCACCTCGCTGCTGTTTCAGTCACCACGTGGCTTGACAATTGACTATTTCAAGAGGGTTCTTGTGGATAATATGCTTCGAATATCACCGTCAGACAACACTCTGCCCATAGTTAGCAACTCTTTGCAACAGCAGCCTTTGGTCGGGGCACAATCATCCACGCTGTCCAGAAGAGATGCTGGAAAGATGGCCGCAAAGTGGGCTATGTTCAATAAGCCATCGAACCTGCAGCGCCATGTTGCTCCAGTAACCATCTCTCGGAGACAGAAACTTACCAACATGGTACAAGAATACTTAAGTGACAGTACCTGCTTCCTGACTGATGCCGCAGTCCCGTTTAATTACTGGGTCTCCAAGCTCCACACTTGGACCGAGCTCTCGTTGTATGCCTTGGAGGTGCTGGCATGCCCTGCAGCTAGTGTGACATCAGAGCGGGTTTTCAGTGCCGCTGGGGGTATCATAACTGATACCAGGACACGTCTTACTCCAGAGAATGCAGACAGGCTTACTCTAATTAAGTTTAATAGGAACTGGATTTCACAAGACTTCTTGAGCCCTGAAGACGACAGTACTCAGAGCTGAAGTGCCACGTTCAACATCAATATGATATAATTAATCATTGTATTATATTGTGTCTTTTTGGTACAAGCAGTATGTACAAGACCAGTAACGATTTGCGTAACCATGTTCCTGCAACCTGGTAATGAGGCTGCGTCATCTTAAACCAACACTACACCTTAACTTCGGTTTCATTAACCATCACAACACCTTTTCACAAGGAATCAACCTTTATTTTCTGTTAGCAAACATTTAAAAGCCCCTTGGGCTAATTTTTTGAGCCACCCTGGCTAACAAGCTGATCCTGGCCCTTAGGCCTGCATTTATACCCAAAATGCAAAACAGCCCCTTGGGCTAATTTTTGGAGACAGCCAGCCTAAGAGGCTTATCATGGCCCTTGGTCCTGCATTTATACCCAAAATGCAAAACAGCCCCTTGGGCTAATTTTTGGAAACACCCAGCCTAAGAGGCTTATCATGGCCCTTAGGCCTGCATTTACACTAAAAATGCCAAACAGCCCCTTGGGCTAATTTTTGGAAACACCCAGCCTAACAAGCTGATCATGGCCCTTAGGCCTGCATTTACACGAAAAATGCCAAACAGCCCCTTGGGCTAATTTTTGGAAACACCCAGCCTAACAAGCTGATCATGGCCCTTAGGCCTGCATTTATACCCAAAATGCAAAACAGCCCCTTGGGCTAATTTTTGGAAACACCCAGCCTAAGAGGCTTATCATGGCCCTTAGGCCTGCATTTACACTAAAAATGCCAAACAGCCCCTTGGGCTAATTTTTGGAAACACCCAGCCTAACAAGCTGATCATGGCCCTTAGGCCTGCATTTACACGAAAAATGCCAAACAGCCCCTTGGGCTAATTTTTGGAAACACCCAGCCTAACAAGCTGATCATGGCCCTTAGGCCTGCATTTATACCCAAAATGCAAAACAGCCCCTTGGGCTAATTTTTGGAAACACCCAGCCTAAGAGGCTTATCATGGCCCTTAGGCCTGCATTGACACTAAAAATGCCAAACAGCCCCTTGGGCTAATTTTTGGAGCCACCATGGCTAACAAGCTGATCATGGCCCTTAGGCCTGCATTTATACCCAAAATGCAAAACAGCCCCTTGGGCTAATTTTTGGAAACACCCAGCCTAAGAGGCTTATCATGGCCCTTAGGCCTGCACTTATACCCAAATTGCCAAACAGCCCTTTGGGCAAATCTTTTGAGCCACCATGGCTAACAAGCTGATCATGGCCCTTAGGCCTGCATTTATACCCAAAATGCCAAACAGCCCCTTGGGCAAATTTTTTGAGCCACCCTGGCTAACAAGCTGATCATGGCCCTTAGGCCTGCATTTATACCCAAAATGGCAAACAGCCCCTTGGGCTAATTTTTCCAGGCACCAAGCCTATGCCTCCATCGTGGGCATTGCATGTACTATGCTCCTAGTACAAGCAATTCTATTGTATGGGCCAAGCACCCTGCTTTCTGAAAAAAATGTATATGAAGCCCCTTGAGCTAATTTTTTTAGGCAACAAGCCTATGCTTGCATCGTGGGCATTGCTTGGACTATCATCCTGCTGGAGCCTGGAGAAAGGTCCCACTGTACGCTCTGTAGAAAACGCGTAGACGCGATGTGTAGCAGGTAGATGTCCCAGCCTCTCACATGTGTGTTCCTAGTCTTGTTGCCATAGCGAGGCATTAAGTAACCCCCCAAACACAGGCACTGTTTATTTGTCAGCAACATTTGTCTGTGGAGTCATGATTTTACACTTAGTAACCAAGGTGACTTCATGCTCCATGCGGTCCGTAAAGTACTTGCTAATGATGCTCTCTCTCCCCTGTCCTCCACGCCAAATGTCTCGGGGTAATCCTTGACTCATCCCTCTCCTTCAAGCCCCACCTCTAGTTCCTAACCAAGTCCCTGTCACTCCAACTCAAAAATATTTCAAGAATTTGCTCGTTACTCAACCCTGACACAGCTAAAACACTCATTAATGCCCTCATCATCTCCCGCCTTGACTACTGGAACCTCCTTCGCACAGGCCTCCCTGCCAACTCTCTTGCACCTCTCCAATCTATACTAAACTCTGCTGCCCGACTAATCCATCTGTCCTCACGCTACTCACCTGTCTACACCCTCTGCCAAGCCCTTCACTGGGTCCCCGCCCCACAGAGAGCTCACTTTAAAACACTGATCATGACATTCAAAGCCTTACACAACCTATCCCCACCATACATCTCCGACATGATCTCCCGATACCATCCCTCACGCTACCTGCGTTCATCCAAAGAACTTCTCCGACACTCCCCCCTCATCTCCTCTTCCCACAACCGCATACAGGATTTCTCCCGGGCATCAACCATGCTCTGTAACTCGTTGCCCCACCTCATCACTCACTCGCCTACCCTGGGAACCTTCAAGAAACACCTAAAGACTCACCTCTTCCGACAGGCCTACAACCTGCCATGACACCCCGCTACACGCCCCACGACCGACACCTTCCCCACCCTATTGTATCCCCACCCACCCCTCGTTGAATGTGAGCCCACGCGTACAGGGTCCTCTCCTGTTGTACCTCTATGACCTTATTGTCTATGTTTATTGTACTTCTCCTTGTGTACCTTATCCTCATGTAAAGCGCCATGGAACCTATCGGTGCTATATAAATAAATAATAATTATAATGATGATGACTTTAAGCCCACCCACAAAACAACCTACACATCCTTTCCCTGAAAAAAGACAGACACAAAGCAGTTTTTGTAAACTGGGTATTATTCCGCCATAATGGTAAAAATGTCAGAATTTTTTTTTTTTTTTGGTACAACTTTGTAAACAGTAGGAAAATATAAGAAATAATAACATAAAGAAATTGTGCAATGCACATGAACACAAAATAAAAAACAAAAAAATAAGGGGTCTACAGCTGCTGGTAGGTTGCCGCATCCTCCGGCCTTGCCAGTAAAGTGACACCATCACCCTGGTCCTGCAAGAGGTCAAGGGCCCCATGAATGGCCTCCGGCAACCCTTGAGGGTGGATCCTCTGGGCCGGTGTGGGGAAAAATGGTAGGTCCCTGTTAGGTGGCCATTGTGGAAAGGTAGGTACAGGCCTCTGGGGTGGCACATGGCTGTCCCGGGGTGTGGGCCTGTCTTGTAGGTTGTAGTGTCTGAGTTGCCACCCCTCCAAATAATTGAAAACCTCACCTGGGTGGTTTGGTGGGCGACTGGCGTCAAGCACAATCTGTAATGCTGACCTTGCCCGCAGTAGCCTGTGAAATGGAATTTCATCCAGGAATGGTATCAGACTGTGGGCAAAGTCAGCATTACTTTGTGCACGCCGTCTATTAGGTGACCCCAGGATCAGACCATGGCTGCTGTGAGGTGGGCATCCAGGTTCCTCCTCTTGCGGCCGGACATGCCCCAAAGCTGGGGTTGGTGCTGGTGGCGGCGGTGGTGGTGTTGGTGCTGGTGGCGGCGGTGGTGGTGTTGGTTCTGGTGGCGGCGGTGGTGGTGTTGCTGGTGCTGGTGGCGGCGGTGGTGGTGGTGCTGGTGCTGGTGGCGGCGGTGGTGGTGGTGGCGCCGGCCGTGGTGGTGGTGGTGGGTTTTCTCCACGCCGCCTTCTGTTTGGCGGTGGAGGGTTCACAGCACGCCGCCCTCTGTAGTAAGCTTCTCTGTGGGTAAAGTAAAAAAAAAATTGGTGAATGCATTGCATTTGGAAACAAAAACATAGGTCAAACATTAAGTTGCACGCTTTTTAGACTCTGTGTATCTGTGTATTATTAATCAGATATTTGTTATTATTATGAAAGAATAACCAACTGTACATAACATAAAGGAATACGTGACTTTCTTTGCTAATTCCATACTAATACATAATTTTTCACCCCCTGATTAACACCCACCCCCCCCCCATCCCATCTAATCTAGACGATCAATAACACCAATGGTTCACATGAAAAAAAAAAGTCCCCCTGACTTCACTTTTAACTTGACATACTTAATTCACAAAACTTTTAGCTTATATCATCTATATAAAGCAGGGAAGGGGTTGAAAGGTATACAATATATATATATATAATCTATTTATATAATCGGGAGTTTGAAATTCCGGCACTGTAGCCTAATCCCAAACTCCTTAGCGTCACTGCGAGCGGAGACGCGTATGCGCCTTCGCGAGCCGCAGACGCTTAACTCACACAGCCGCTATAGCGTTTTCTCTAGCGGCCTCGCGCCCTCCGCTCACAGCAAGACCTGCGCCCCTCACAGCGCCCAATCCGCCCCGGCATGCTGGCATTTGTACTTCCCCCGTCTGTGCACCCACAGGTCTTAGCAGATCACTGATGCTGACAGCGGGGGGGGACAACACAGACAATCAAATCAGGAGGAGGTCAGTGTCAGGAGGAGATGACAGACGCCCGCCGGGGCCTGTGACACTGCAGAGGTCACAGCGGGGCTGTGTGTGCGGACAACGGGGAGGCCGGGGGCTACGGACGTACCGGACACGTCCTCTGCTCCTGGAGATGTGCCGCGGTTCCGCGCTCGCAGCGTATCTGACGCTGGAGCCGCGCTCACCACGCCCACACCACGCCCTCTGCCAAACAACCCACACCTCTCACTAACCTCCTGCAGCTAACCACACCCCATGTTTACCTTTGCCATGATGTCATTTAGCTGCGGCCGCTATCTTTAATAAGGTCAGAAATGATGGCAGTAATCGGATCTCTGCTCCCTCTAGCACGCCCCAACACTGTAGCACCATCTATTAACCCTATTCTCATCACCTATATACTCTGCTACCCACTGAGCCGCCTGTATACTCTGCTACCCACAGACCCGCCTGTATACTCTGCTACCCACAGAGCCGTCTTTATACTCTGCTACCTCAGACCCGCCTGTATACTCTGCTACCCACAGACCCGCCTGTTTACTCTGCTACCTCAGACCCGCCTGTATACTCTGCTACCTCAGACCCGCCTGTATACTCTGCTACCTCAGACCCGCCTGTATACTCTGCTACCCACAGAGCCGTCTTTATACTCTGCTACCTCAGACCCGCCTGTATACTCTGCTACCCACAGACCCGCCTGTATACTCTGCTACCCACAGACCCGCCTGTATACTCTGCTACCCACAGAGCCGTCTTTATACTCTGCTACCTCAGACCCGCCTGTATACTCTGCTACCCACAGACCCGCCTGTATACTCTGCTACCTCAGACCCGCCTGTATACTCTGCTACCTCAGACCCGCCTGTATACTCTGCTACCCACAGACCCGCCTGTATACTCTGCTACCCACAGACCCGCCTGTATACTCTGCTACCCACAGACCCGCCTGTATACTCTGCTACCTCAGACCCGCCTGTATACTCTGCTACCCACAGACCCGCCTGTATACTCTGCTACCCACAGACCCGCCTGTATACTCTGCTACCCACAGACCCGCCTGTATACTCTGCTACCCACAGAGCCGTCTTTATACTCTGCTACCTCAGACCCGCCTGTATACTCTGCTACCCACAGACCCGCCTGTATACTCTGCTACCTCAGACCCGCCTGTATACTCTGCTACCCACAGAGCCAAAATGGAAACTAATGTATATATTTATAAATAATACTAAATGTACACAACAGTGCTGCAGACACATACCTTGGCATACGGGCCACCGGGTGAAGGAAGGACAGCCGGTCATAAAAGTGGTAGTGGTTGAGCAATGGAGCGGCTCCCGGTTGTCTCTCTGAGTACTGCCGGTACTGCTTCTTATGCTGGTCCCGGCAGCTCCTCCACCGTTTTTTAAGATGGTCAACTGTGAAATGATTTGAAACCGGGTTTAGAGATGTGTAATATTTGAAACAACAAAAGTATGTGTACAAATCAACAATAACATTTTATTCATTTTGTGTGTGTAATGTGTATACAAGGCACAGTGACACGACAGTGTGGAACATCATCAACAGCATTACGGACATTGAGCTCACGTGGCCACAATCACAAATGAGGCAGGACACATGTCAACGCATAGAGAATGTAATAGTGCGGGCACCAGACTCTGGTCATTAGTGGTATTTATATACACCCAACCCCTTGGCCGAAAGAGCCAGGAGGATCAGACATTAAACTCATTGTACTGTTGTGAGCCCATCCAAATATAGGCAACTATGCGGTGGAGCATGATAACACATTCAGGGTCCTGTATACCCTGCTATGGGGGCCCTGTATTCCCACTGCTGGGGGCCCTGTAAACCCACTGGGCCACTGTCTACCCACTGCTGGGGGCCCTGTATACCCACTGCTGGGGGGGCCTGTACACACACTGAGGGCCCTGTATACAGGGACTGACTGGCACCCTACAGTTTGGGTCGCAACCCTCCCTCACCGGCCCGACACAGGTGAGGACGGGGGGTGGGGAGGGTGATGACTGGCGGCCGCCTCACAGTCACCGCAGCTCCCGCATTCTCCTATGGCTCGCTCCCAGCCGCAGCCTCGCGCTCCTCACAGCCGCTCGCTAACAGTCGCAGCCGCACGCCACTCACAGACGCTCACTCCCGGACGCAGCCGCGTGCTGATGACGTCATCGCGCGCACAGGAGCTTCCGTTTCCGCCTGCTGCTTCAGGGACATGCGGATTATTCATGCTCCTGCAGCCGCATGACCCGTGGCACCTGGGCCAGTCCGCCCCTGCCTGTATACCACAATATGGGGGGGATGTATACCCATCTGGGGGCCTGTATACTCTGCAGGGGGAGGTGTATACTCTGATGGGGGGCTGTCTACCAGTGATAGCCGCTGTATACCAGGATGGCGGTGAATATGTTTTCATAGTTTTTCGGGGCAAAAATAGGGGGTCGGCTTATACATGGGTCGGCTTATACACGAGTATATATACAGTAAATGCAATATATAACGTGTGAACTCATTTAACTTACTTAGATTGCTCTGTTCCTCATGGTCACTCCGATGGAACGCAGGGAACATCTCTTGGGCGATCTCTCTCCAGGCTGTATTAATTAGGGTCGTATCCCCATACTCAGGATCTGTAGGGAGCCATAGAAATGGACGAGCCTCCACAAGTGCAATAAGACGCAGTGTGTTCACCGTGCCACGTCCTGCTGCCATGATTGCACTGATGAATGGATCGCTCTGTGTGTGCGCCTGTCAGCGCGACTCGCTTCCTGTTTCCTTAAAGCATGGTGTGTGCTGGAGAATCGCTTCCCCCGCATCATCGGCTACAAGCCTCAAAATAAGAGAAAAACCAGCGAGTTTGGACTCGCACACTTTCAGAGACACATCAGCGAGTTGTAAATGTCATTATTCGCTATTACTCGGGTCCCTATTCATTAACATTGGACTCGCTGGACTCGCAACGAGTCCCGAGTCCTTGACTCGGACTCGTTGGGGTCTTGCGATTCCGAGTCTTTTCGGACTCGCTCATCCCTAGTGAGCGGCGCAACAGCTAATCACAGATACTGTCACAGAGAGTGGTCATCTGTGATTGGCTGTTGAAGTAACCTGGAAAAAGCCCATACATTCTAGCACAGGGGTCCCCAAATCCAGGCCTCGAGGGCTGCCAACAGTGCATATTTTTAGGATCTCCTTGGTATTGCACAGGGGTTGGAATCATTACCTGTGCATTTGATCACATTAACACCTGTGCAACACTAAGGAAATCCTGAAATCCTGCACTGTTGGCGGACCTCGAGGCCTGGAGTTGGGGACCTCTGTTCTAGCACCTATTGTGTATCTGTGATTGGCTGTTGCGCCCCTCACCAGTGAATAATCATGCTAATGAGCAGGCCCGGAAGTACAACATGCGGACCCAGTAAGTATGAGCTGATGTTTAATCACTATTTTGTTTATTTTAACAGTTTCTCGCCAAATCCGAACCCCGGCTATAACAGACGTCTCAGGGACATGCTCGTTCAGTGTCTGTGCCCAAATAATAGGTGTTTGGTACAGATCCCAAACTTTACAGTTCAGGTTCACCCATCCCTATTAGTGAGCACTTCTTCCTTGCCGAGATAATCCATCCACCTCACAGGTGTGACATATCAAGATGTTGACTAGACAGTAGGATTACTGCACTGGTGCGCCTTAAGGTACCTTTACACGTCGCAACTATGGTGTAGCAACTTAGAGGCAATCGGGATTTCCGTCACGGTTGCCTTGAAATTGCTACGAAATTGCGGCGTGTAATTGGGGAAAGCGATGGTGATTTTCGCAGTTGCTCCCGGTTGCGGTTTCAGAGCATTGTTGAAAAACCAGAGGCAACCATGAAGGTGAATTGCCCTGGTTTTGGCGTGTGAACGGACGATAGGGATAGAATCAGCGTCGCCTACTGATTTCCCGGAGGCGTACCACAGTGTGCAGGACACCGCACCCCGTCAGCGATGATTGGTGGGGGCTAAAGTGTAACCATTTGCTGTCCCTTCACTGGGCGCCATATTTAAAGAGCTGTCCATACACACTACACAATTGCAATGGCGTCATGTATTAGCCAGCCTGCCTGCACTGGCTGGCCAATCATAACGCTATTGCGTTGTCTAATCAGCGTGTTTGGGGCGCGGAATACACAATTCTGTCACGCCTATGTTCTTGTGACGCTGAGCATGTACACCCGCATTCCTTTTTGGATTGCGGCATGTGAAGCAGCGTCGGGAGGCAACCGGATGTTTCCCGCTGGTTCTGTGCAACTTCCGGGGAACCACGTTCTCTTAGGTTGAGGGAGCAATCGCGGCGTGTACATGCGGCATCGGCGATTGGTATCAACCGTCAAAAACGTGCACGCGCACTTTCGGTTGCCACCGATCGCCGGTGATAGTTGCAGCGTCTAAAGGTACCTATAGGCTACAAGGTCATTCGGTGAAGGAGAAGTGCTCACCAACACAGATTTAGACAAATTTATGAACAATATTTGAGAGAAAACAGCCTTAGCATATAGAAAACGTCTTAGATCTTTGAGAAAATAAAGAAAAAATAAAAGTGTTGTGTTTTGTATTTCTGTTCCGGTATAGTTAATGAGCCCAGCATGTAGCTTGTGTCCTCCACACTCGTCACTCCATGCCTGTCACTGAGATTCCCACTATGAGCAGAGAAATAGAGCAATAATTATACATAAATTAACCGGTCAGTGCTAGTCAATGACAGATGAGGCTACTTTTCCTCAATCATTGTCACCAAATGTAAGGTTGATATACAAAGAAACATTTCACAGAAATGGAAAATGGTTATGTTTATTCCTCTTTTCTCATTTTTTCCCAAAATCATGACATTGAAAAAAAAATAATACATCTTGTCCTTCCTCTCTATTAGGTTTGTCACTCTATCCGTGCTCTGTGTTATGCAACAGATCTTAGACTAAGGCTGGAAAAACACTGTCCGAGTGACATACGAGTTACTAGCATGAGTCTCGGATCATTCACCCAGGATGGCCTCCCCCTCTCTGGACGGGACAGGGTGGCCACATAAGGGAACTGCAGCCAGGTAGATAGGAGACAGTTTGTGCAATAAACACCCTCAGCACACACACCCACAGGATCACTACACCCAACCCGGAGCCCAGGACTCTAGGCGGCCAAGGGGTGGTAGGGTTTAGGGGAAAGTGAGTGGGAAGGTAGGTCAGGTGACAGACCGGTACAAAGGGAGGAACAGTAGGCAGAAGGAGTTAGTAGGCCAGAGTGAGCCAAGAGGTAAAGACAAGACCAGACAGAATGTGACACTTTCCGGAGGGATAGGGCTCCCTGGAGACACAAAATCCAAAGAGATACAGATCCATGGAGAGAAAGCTTGTCCATAGTCCGTAGCCTAAAGGAAAGTGAGGACAGAGACCGGACCGATGCCACCAGGTCCAAGGAGTACGGCAGCGTTGACCGACTGCTGGCGGGAGAGGTTTCCCTTGTTGTATGTGGATAGTCACACGGGTCGGAGAGAGCCCGGTAAACCCTTGCAATACAGGCTTACCCAAGGTCAGGCTGGGACCAGAGTGTCGCCTCTGAGGGGGACCGCAGCTATACGCCGGCTCCCCACACAAACCGACGGGGAACCCTAATTCCAGGTTAGAGTTCCTACAACACGGGTTGGAGGCACAGCAACGTATAGGACCCGACTTGCCATCCCACACACACAGGGGGAAGCCACACAAAGGGACCGACTTGCCGCCATACAACCCATTGGGAAGAATAGAGGAAGGAAAGCCTGAAAGGTTGCAGAGAGAGTGAGGGGTTTCAGGAAGACAGCCTGGCTGCAGGGGAGTTCAAGTGTCCGGAGTTGTCGGTGTTAAGAACTGTAACGTTGGAACTGTTTGTGCTAAAGAACTTGCAAGTAAACCCGGTGAACCCTGCTTCAGTCTCTGTGTGTGATTCCCTGCAACAGAACTTTCATTGCAACTTTGTATCCTGTCAGGAGCTGCCCGACCCGCGGCAGGCTCATCCACCCTTGCTGCAGCATTCATCCATCCATCCTCCTGACAGAAGCACACTGCAGCAGTGGTCCCCTCACTGACCACAAACTGTGGGTGGCGTCACGACAAACATCCCCTGTAAATATTTCCCTTTTACTTGTGGGCTCGGGACACGGTCCGGACCAAGACTGCCGTGACATCCCCAGCAGATACACCGGTCCGGTACCGAGTACCCCATCCCAGCGGACCACACATTTACACATTACTGTTTTAGGCTGGTTTCACACTTGCGTATTTTGCAATCCTTGTGCATGCAAGTTAACCCTGTATCTCCCTGGAAACATATGGACCCCAACGGAATTGGGAACACAGATGCCAACGGATGCCCACGCAACGTTAGTTACACTGAATTGTCAACAGTCTCCGGAGATGGGGGTGGGAGGTGCTAAACCTTGCTGCTGAGGATACTCAGCCCCGCAGAATGGATCCCTGCACACGGAAGCACATGTATCCGTGGTCTATAGAGCTTCATTTTAATTCCAGACGTATAGTCATGGATAAGTTCGTGTCCGTGTAACCTTGTGTTTTTGATGCGATGCAAATTTTGCGTTTTTTGTGTCGTGAAAGATATGCAGACACAGAGGGCCGAATTACATCTATGTACCCACCGTTTGCCTGCCCTGCGCTGGCGCAAGTGCTAGCGCAGGTGCATTCACAGCCAAGTGCTGCTCGTGCCAACATTACCTCCTATGGGAGAGTGCAGCCGACTGCAGGAGCCTGAAACCTGGAAGCGCAAGTGTTACAGGGCAGGTGTCAAAGCTAGGGATGGGCGAATACCTTACTATTACGGTACTCGCTACTCATTGCGAGTATAGCGATTCCGTGTACTTTTGCAGTGTATCAGTAGATACACTGCAAATGTCCTGTAAAAGAGAGAAAAAGTGGTTAAAAAATAAAAAAATCAGATACTTACCTTAACCGACGGCTGTACCGGGACCGGCCAATGCACATCTATTCATGGAAAAGGACCTTTCACTCTCTGAGCCAATCAGATGGCTGGGAGAGATCTGGCCAATCAGATGCCGCCACGTCACAATGACGTAATCGTTAGCGGCCACCTGATTGGCCAGATGGAAAGGTCCTCGGTGTACCTGAGAGGACCTTTCCATCTGGCCAATCAGGTGGCTGCTAGCATTCACGTGATTGTGACGTGGCGGCATCTGATTGGCTAGATCTCTCCCAGCCATCTGATTGGCTGAAAGAGTGCAAGGTCCTTTTACATGAATAGATGTGCATCGGCTGGTCCCGGTACAGCCGTCGGTTAAGGTGAGTATCCGATTTTTTTATTTTTTAACCACTTTTTCTCTCTTTTATAGGACTTTTGCAGTGTATCTACAGATACACTGCAAAAGTATTCGGTACTTGCTACTCCCGAGTAATCCTAATTTACTCGGCGAGTAGCGAGTACACGAATACCGCTACTATTCGGCGAGTGCCGAATAGTAGCGAGTATACTCGCCCACCCCTAGTCACAGTGCATGCACCCGGAAACGCGTAATGTGACATTTCCGGGTACATCTGGACAAGCGCATGTGTTGTGACACTGGCCCTGTCACACTTACACTTCCGGGTTTTGAGATCCTGCGGTTGGCTGCGCTCTCCCATAGGAGGCACGAGCGCAAGTGAGCGCAAGGGCTCTGCAGCTATGTGCTTGCCTGCAGTGCGCTGTGAATGCACCTGCGCTTGCACTTGCACCAGCAAGGGCAGGCAAACGCTGGGCACATAGATGTGAACTACGCCAGAGATCCGTGGGAACACGGTGACAACTGGATGCACACGGAAGTCCCATCCATCACCATTAAAAGTCAATGGAGACAAAAACGAATCCGTGAGCATCCATTTTCACTCGGACTGCAAAATAAGCAAGTGTGAAACCAGCGTGACATCTTCTCTAATCCAAACCTCCCACTTCAATCTTCTCTCACGTTGCACCAGTTTTCTGGAATGCACTACCTCAGACAATCTGATTATAACTTTAAAATGACCTCTCTTTAGACAGGACTTTCAGCGCATTTAGCAATTGACAACCAAATTCCATAGGTCATCAGAGCTGGATGTATACATTACTATCTAACACTCAGTCTCTTCCATTGCATTTACCATCGGTTTTTCGGTATTTTGCGTAGACTGTGACCTAATTTTTGAGTCGTTCTAAATCCAGTTAAAGCTCATCAGTTATACATGTTAATACGTCGTCCACCAAGGAGAAAAAAATTTGATTTTTTTTACTTGCGCGGTAGATAAATGATGGGAGGACGCGCAGCCGCGTGTGTCATTTATCTTCCGTAAAGCAGCAGGTGACTTCTCGAGTAGGAATATACATGTAACATCCTATTGTTACCGATAAGCTACAAACACAAAGTAACACACAAATAAGAGAGAAGAGGAAAGCCATTGTATGCAAAGTCTCCGAAACCTCTAGACTCCAACACATTTTCCTCTTCTTCTTTTTCTTTCCTTTGTTTGATGTTAATTACATTGCCAGTGTCTGGCTTGATGGATATTTCTCCGCCAGTCTATAGCGTGTCATGGTGATTTATGCTGCGGACTGGGATTACTATTTACAATGCTGGTTCCTTCCGCAATTAAAATTGAAAATGGGTGTGCAGCTTTATGGTCGGAGAAATAATTAATCAGGGCATTTGAATAATTGAGCGATCATTAAATACATTAAATTGTAATGAATTCGGCTCTTCTCTTACTCCATCGTTTGCTCTGTTTATGGCATCCAGTCATTAGAAGAATTGCAAAGTGGCTTTGTCCAATGGAAATCAGTAAATAACATTGTGGGAACTCCGCGATTTGGGCTAAATGGTAAACTCACTTTTAGACTCTGTTCACACTAGGATTTTCCATCCTTTATTGGATATTTTTGCCAAATGTTTCTTATACGAAGCTACAAAATGCAGACATTGGCCCCCATTCATGTGTCCCCACTTTTCGGAATCTTCTGCTCCTTCTTAGAGAACCTTGTATTTGCGCCTTATTCTTTATACACTTAACACCGCTTTTTATGTTGTTTCTCTTTTTAAGTCTTTGAGTTTGATTCATAAAGGCTTTTACGCCCCATATTGACCTCAAGCACAAGGATGGCAGATTGACGGACTCAAAGTGAGGAAGGAAACTGAAAAAAGAGTGCAAAAGTTTTTATTTTTCTTTCTTTCCTTTGTCTTTCCTTCTTTTCTTATCAACTTATTTCTCTCTTGCTTTTTCTTTCTTTCTTTCCTTCTTCTTTCTTTCCTCTGCAAAGCAGGTTATTTGAGGGCAGCATGAGGTAGGGTATGAAACACTGGTATCAGGGATGTGTCACTTATTAAGCTGGGTGCTATTTTTTTCCAATACAATGAGTGTTTTATCACCAGGAGATTATTAATGATGTACTAAGTGCCCATGTGCATTCTGGTCTGACCATTCGCCTTTCTCTTACAGGCAATGTACAATGTACTGTGTTGTGGCAGGGAATGCTGTACGAGCTCTGCCCCATATAAAACTCTGATTATGTCACATCTGCTGCACTCTGTAAACTAAGTGACAAATTTGTGGAATCAGGGTCGTTTTCCTACAATATACTCCACTCAGGCCTCAGAGATTACCTTTATAAGATATAAGTCTTTCTTTCTTTCTTTCTTTCTCTTTCTTTCTTTCTTTCCTTTCCCCTTGCCACCTCCTGCCACCTCCAACTCAAAAATATTTCCAGAATCCATCCCTTCATCAACCCTCAATCTACTAAACTACAACACTCCCTGAAAGAAGTTATGTCGCTTATCCATGTTATGTACCGTATATACTCGTGTATAAGCCGACCCGTGTATAAGCCGACCCCCCTACTTTTGCCCCCAAAAACTGGGAAAACCTATTGACTCGCGTATAAGCCGAGGGTGGACTCCAGCACAGGTATACAGCCCCCATCAGCGGTAATACAGCCCCCAGCAGCGGTAATACAGCCCCCAGCAGCGGTAATACAGCCCCCAGCAGTGGTGATACAGCCCCCAGCAGCGGTGATACAGCCCCCAGCAGCGGTGATACAGCCCCCAGCAGCGGTGATACAGCCCCCAGCAGCGGTGATACAGCCCCCAGCAGTGGTAATGTAGCCCCCAGCAGTGGTAATGCAGCCCCCAGCAGTGGTAATGCAGCCCCCAGCAGTGGTAATGCAGCCCCCAGCAGTGGTAATGCAGCCCCCAGCAGTGGTAATGCAGCCCCCAGCAGTGGTAATGCAGCCCCCAGCAGTGGTAATGCAGCCCCCAGCAGTGGTAATACAGCCCCCAGCAGCGGTAATGCAGCCCCCAGTAGCGGTAATGCAGCCCCCAGCAGTGGTAATGCAGCCCCCAGCAGTGGTAATGCAGCCCCCAGCAGTGGTAATGCAGCCCCCAGCAGTGGTAATACAGCCCCCAGCAGTGGTAATACAGCCCCCAGCAGCGGTAATGCAGCCCCCAGCAGTGGTAATGCAGCCCCCAGCAGTGGTAATGCAGCCCCCAGCATTGGTAATGCAGCCCCCAGCAGTGGTAATACAGCCCCCAGCAGTGGTAATACAGCCCCCAGCAGTGGTAATGCAGCCCCCAGCAGTGGTAATGCAGCCCCCAGCAGTGGTAATGCAGCCCCCAGCAGTGGTAATGCAGCCCCCAGCAGTGGAAATGCAGCCCCCAGCAGTGGTGATACAGCCCCCAGCAGTATACAGCCCCCAGCAGTGGAAATGCAGCCCCCAGCAGTATACAGCCCCCAGCAGTGGTAATGCAGCCCCCAGCAGTGGAAATGCAGCCCCCAGCAGTGGAAATGCAGCCCCCAGCAGTGGAAATGCAGCCCCCAGCAGTGGTGATACAGCCCCCAGCAGTATACAGCCCCCAGCAGTGGAAATGCAGCCCCCAGCAGTGGTGATACAGCCCCCAGCAGTATACAGCCCCCAGCAGTGGTAATGCAGCCCCCAGCAGTGATAATGCAGCCCCCCCATGTATACAGAGGACCCCCCTCCTCAGCATTGATTCATCTCACCCCCTCGGTCTTCACCCGGGTCCTCCAGCTGCTCCGGCTGTGTGTCCCGCGTCTTCTAATACCGGCGTCCTCCCCGCACTTCCTGTTTGACTGTAATCATGTGACCGGGTCACATGATTACATTCAAGCAGGAAGAGCGGGAGGACGCCGGTATTAGAAGACGCGGGACACGCAGCCGGAGCAGCTGGAGGACCCGGGTGAAGACCGAGGGGGTGAGATGAATCAATGCTGAGGAGGGGGGCCTCTGTATACATAGGGGGGGCAGGGAGACAGCGGGGGAGGCTATACTGTGCAGGGGAGCAGCAATATACTATGCGCTGCTCCCCATGCATAATTAATGAGCGGCACCACGTGACGTGCCGCTCATTCTGCAGCCTCCCCCCCGCCTCCTCCTGCAGTGCCCGGACACAGCCCCCACCACACCACAGTATATACTCGTGTATAAGCCGAGGGGGGACTTTTCAGCCCAAATTTTGGGCTGAAAAAGTCGGCTTATACACGAGTATATACGGTAAATAAAAGCTTATAACCTGACGTTACATTCATCCATTGGTTGTATAAATTACTTTTTTGGAAGCTGAAACCCTCTGAAATGTGGTTTAGGTTATGATAATAAATTGGCATCAATGCTGAAATATTGATCATTTAATGAACCCAGAATGGTCAGATTTTGGCAAGACAAAAGTTTTGTCGCCCACAGAAAGTACTGTGATTTTCAAACAAATAATTATATAACAATGCATAACATTGGTGAAGTTTTGGTTCTATTAGAGTCATATTTAATATTTTGTGTGACTTCCATGAGCTTGAAAGACTTCATCCATGCGGTTCAACAATGATTCATGCAATTTATTAATGAAGTCATCAGGAATAGCAAAGAATGCAGTCTTACATGCCTCCCAGAGTTCATCTAGATTCTTTGGTTTTGTCTTCCAAGCTTCCTATTCCATCCTACCCAAAACATGCTCAATGATGTTCATGTCTGGTGACTGGCCTGGCCAGTCCTTGAGCACCTTGATCTTTTTTGCCTGGAGGAACTTTGTTGTAGAGATGGATGTATGAGATGGAGCACTATTCTGCTGCAGAATTTGACCCCTTTTATGATTTGGAATATAAGAGGTAGTTAATACTTCTTGATATTTCAGGCTATTTACATTGCTTTCCACCTTGGAAATTTTTCGCACACCCCCATACTGAATGTAACCCCAGACCATAATCTTTCCACCACCAAATTTAACAGTTTTTTGGGTGTATTTTGGATCCATACGGGCTCCAGTAGGTCTCCTGCAGTATTTGTGGCAGCTCTGGTGTAATTCTACTGAAGATTCATCAGAGATATCCACCTTCTGTCACTGTTCCAGCGCTTATCTGTTTAGCAGGCTGTAGGACTTTGCAAATGCCACATGGTTTTTTATTTGCCTTTTATTTAGTGATGGCTTCTGGGCACTGATTCGACACTGACTTGAGGTGACCAGTCCTGTTGGAGCTCTGCTGCAGTGGAAGAGGGGCTTGCTTTGGATTTTCTAACCAACAAACATTCCTCTTGAGCAGTTGCCTTGTGGGGTCTTCCGGACCTGGGCTTGTCAAACACAACTCCCGTCTCTTCAAATCTTTTTGTAATTCTTTGTACTTGGCACTGAGACATATTAAAGGTGCCAGCCACCTCTGCAGTGGATCTGGTCTTCAGCCTCTTGATAATCAAGTCTTTGGTGGCAGAGTGGATTTTTGGCATGCTGTCAGAGCTCAAGTTGCAGTTCAAGTGAAGGTCTGGGGGCTGGGTTTCTTTTTATGCACACCCACTAATTAACCGATCATTTACTGAGCACAGGTGAGGATGAAAAATAGGATTGGGGGCATTATATGACCAGGCGACAAAGCTTTTGTCTTGCTGGAATCTGACCATTGTGTGTTCAATACATGATCAATATTTCAGCATTGAGGCCAATTTATTTTCTTAACCTAAACCAAATTTCGGAGGGTTTCATGTTTTTAAAAGAGTAATTTATCCCCTTAGTGACGGAGACAATTTCCACCTTAATGACCAGACCGTTTCTTGTATTCTGACCAGTGTCCATTTATGAGGTAATATCTCTGGAACGCTTCAACGGATCCTAGCGATTCTAAGATTGTTTTTTCGTGACAAATCGGGCTTCATGTTAGTATTAAATTTAGGTCGATTATTTTTGCGTTTATTTGTGAAACATAAAAAAAAATTGGCAAAAATTTTTAAATTTTCTTAATTTTCAAATATTTTATTTGTATTCTGTTAAACCGGAGAGTTATGTGCCACAAAATAGTTAGTAAATAACATTTCCCAAATGTCTACTTCACATCAGCACAATTTTGTAAAAAAAACATTTTTTTGTTAGGAAGTTATAAGGGTTCAAAGTTCATCAGCAATTTTTCATTTTTCCAGCAAAATTTACAAAACCTTTTTTTTTCAAGTGACCACATCACATTTGAAGTCCCTTTGAGGGGTGTACAAGACATAAAACATCCAAAAGTGACACCATTCCAAAAACTGCACCCCTGAAGCTACTCAAAACTATATTCAAGTAAATTATTAACCCTTCAGGTGCTTCACAGGAACCAAAGCAAAGTGGAAACAAAAAAATGGATATTTTAATTTTTCCAACAAAAATGTTCTTTTAGCCTCAATTTTTTCATTTTCACATGGGCAACAGGATAAAATGCATCGAAACATTTGTTGGCCAATTTCTCCTGAGTACACCGATACCTCATATGTGGTCATAAACCACTGTTTGGGCGCACGGCAGGGCTCAGAAGTGAAGGAGCGACATTTGACTTTTGGAGCTAATTTACCATTCAAAAAGTAAAATGGCGCTCCTTCTCTTTTGAGCCCTGCCGTGCGCCCAAACAGTGGTTTATGACTACATATGAGGTATGAGTGTACTCAGGAGAAATTGTCCATCAAATTTTAGGATGAATTTTATCCTGTTGCTCATGTGAAAATGAAAAAATTGAAGAGAAAAGAAACTTTTTGTGAAAAAAAGTACTTTTTCATTTTTACGAATAAATTTGTAAAGCACCAGAGGTATCAAAGTGCTCACTATGCATCTAGATAAGTTCCTTGAGGGGTCTAGTTCCCAAGATTGGGTCACTTGTGGGGGAGCTCTAATGTTTAGGCACACAGGGGCTCTCCATATGCGACATGGTGTCCGCTAAGAATTTGAATGGAAAATTTGCTCCAATAGTCCTTGAGGCGTCTAGCTTCCAAAATGGGGTCACTTGTGCGGGAGTTCCAATGTTTAGGCACATAGGCGCTCCCCATATGTGACATGGTGTCCGCCAACACCATGACACGTATGGAGAGCTACTATGTGCCTAAACATTGTGCTCCCCCACAAGTGACCCCATTTTGTAAACTAGTTGCCCCAAGGAACTTATCTAGATGCATAGTGAGCACTTTGAACCCCCAAGTGCTTCATAAACTGATCCGTAAAAATGAAAAAGTACTTTTTTTCACAAAAATCTTTTTTTTTCCTTTTTACGGACTAATTTGTGAAGCACCTGGGGGTTGAAAGTGCTCACTATGCATCTAGATATGTTCCTTGGGGGGTCTAGGTTACAAAATGGGTCACTTATGGGGGAGCTCCAATGTTTAGGCACACAGGGTCTCTCCATATGCGACATGGTGTCCGCTAACAATGTGAATGGAAAATTAGCTCCAATAGTTAGCGGACACCATGTCGCATATGAGGAGCGCCTATGTGCCTAAACATTGGAACTCCCGCACAAGTGACATCATTTTGGAAACTAGACGCCTCAAGGATTATATCTAGGGGTATAGTGAGCATTTGGAACCTACAGCTACTTCACAGAATTTGATAAAGTCATATTGAACATTTTCTTTTTTTCACACAATTTCTCACTTTTAGAGCATGTGCACAAGGTACGGAGACACCGTGTCCTGGTCGTCTCCTCTCCTGCATTTTTTTTTAGTATTTCTTTATTAATTTTTTTTTTAAAAATGACGTGGGGCTTTGCCATATTTGTGGTCCAGCCAGGTACAGCAGGCAGCTACGGGCTGCCACCAACCCCTTCTGCCTAGTTTTACTTGGCTGGAAACCAAAAATATGGGGAAGCCCCTTTTTTTAAATTATTTCTTGAAATGATTTAAAAAAAAAAAATGGCGTGGGCTTCGACACATTTTTGGGCCAGCCAGGTACGACTAGGCAGCTGGGGGCTGGAATCCTCAGCGTAGGGAAGCCCAAGCTTTCTGGGCCCCCCCCTGCTGCGAATTGCAGCGCGCAGGCACCCCAGAGAATAGCGCATTCTTAGTAACGCCATTTTCTGGCACTGTATCCAGCTCTTCCAGCTGCCGTGCAGCGATGGCAGAATGGTTAATAAGGGAATAATGCCAGCCTTTTGGCAGCTGGCACTAAGCCCGAGATTCATAATATCTGGCCAATATTAGACCGGGCCATTAGGAATCTCCAGTAAATTGTAAAGAAGACACAACAAAGAGAAAGATTTCTTTATTAGAAAAAAAACACAAACACAATTTAGACCCCATCTTTATTTTTCTGTGGCATCCGACGTAGTCCAGTGGGCGGTGATGTCCGACGTAGTCCAGTGGGCGGTCCCGCGACGTTTATCAGTGTTATAGCATATGGGGGCATCTCTCCCAGGGAAATTATAGGTCATGAACTCTGTAAAATGTCGCCTCGCCGCGGTCGCCGGATCTCTGTGCACTGCTCTGAAATTAGGTGACCGTGGCGAGGCGACATATCGCCGTCAAATTCCCCAATTACATGCCGCAATTGAGGGAGATTTTGATGGCGATTATTGCAAGGCGACATATCACCATCAATATTTCTCGCCGCGGTTGTGGCGTGTAAAGGTACCCTTAGAAATTATTATGAAGACCCGTTAATCTCTGTGTGACCCCAGGATCGTGATAGATCATGAATGCTGTCTAGGTTCCTGAGTGCTGAAGTAATCAGCACAGGCAAACTACTGTGCTAATTACTTAGCTGTTTAGCTGGACAGAGTCCATTAACGCTGTTCACTGACAGGAGCCGCAGGAATTTAGAAATGACACTGCAAAGTTGACAATTACCGGCTTTGCAGATTTATAGACATAAAACACAAATTTGGCCAATTATGACCTCAGCATATGTCCAGGGCGCCTTGGACAGTCTCAGGACACATGCTGACATGAGTGTTAAAGCACATTATAATAATCATCTTGCACCGCTGTCACAGCGAGGCAGGATGATTATTACTGTATGCGCATGGTGGGAAATTCAAACTCGCCGGCTGTCAAAGCTGATAAATGCTGCCCGCGGTCCTTCTGGACCACGGACAGCATCACAAACACACGCACCACACACGCACTCACACCTCACACTCGCAGCACACTCACATCAATACATGTAGGCACACTCACCACACGCACCACACTTGCACCACACGCACCCACAAACACGCATTACACTAGAATCACTATCGTGCATCAAATACGCTCCGTGTTTGACGCACCACAGTGTGCCTTCAGCCTTACACTTCACACACCAAGCAATTTAGATCCTGGCTAAGATTACAGCAGAACAAAGTGGTCCCAGAAGAGAGGTATTTAATATCTAGTTAAAAATCTCAATTTTCCTTGCATTTCTGCTCAGTTTGGGATTGAGGTGGATTTTGATTCTTGGCCGCCTGTAGTTGGGCGCTCCTTGGCTGTGTCAGATTTGATCTGTTGGAGAGATTATGTTTTATGGAGACGCCGAGCTCTTCTGCTGCATTTGAATGATTTCACTGTTTCATTCAGGAGATATTTACATAGAGCCATTTATTTTGTTGCAGTGTAATCCTGTGTTTAGTTGCCCATGGATGATCATTTCTGCATAATTCTCCCATGAGTTGACACAATCAGACCACACTTGTACATGTGAATGCTGCTTTGCTGTTTTGTAATGACTGAAAGGGTTCAGAGATCTTCATGTGGATGGCCATCCATATAAACCAGTTCATTTTTGGGTTTAACCTTTCGTGCTGTGTAATTCCAGAACACATATTGTCAGTGATCATGGCTCCACTGTTCAGATACAAAAAAACTAAAAAATGTCTTCATAGACATATAGGTGATATAGGCAATGTATACACTGTGTGCAGAATTATTAGGCAAATTAGTATTTTGATCAAATAATGCTTTTTATACCTGTTGTCCTACTCCAAGCTGTATAGGCTGAGAGCCAACTACCAATTAAGTAAATCAGATGATGTGCATCTCTGTAATGAGGAGGGGTGTGGTGTAATGACATCAACACCCTATATAAGGTGTGCTTAATTATTAGGCAAAATGGGTCAGAAGAGAGATGTGACGGCTCTGAAGAGTCCACAATTGTGAGATGTCTTGCAGAGGGATGCAGCAGTCTGGAAATTGCCAAACCTTTGAAGCGTAATCACCGAACAATCAAGCGTTTCATGGCAAATAGCAAACAGGGTCGCAAGAAGCGTGAGGGCAAAAAAGCACAAAATAACTGCCCGTGAATTGAGGAAAATCAAGCGCGAAGCTGCCAAGATGCCATTTGCCACCAGTTTTGCCATATTTCAGAGTTGCAACGTTACTGAAGTATCAAAAAGCACAAGGTGTGCTATACTCAGGGACATGGCCAAGGTAAGGAAGGCTGAAAAACCACCACCTCTGAACAAGAAACATAAGATAAAACGTCAAGACTGGGCCAAGAAATATCTTAAGACTGATTCTTCAAAGGTTTTCTGGACTGATGACATGAGAGTGACTCTTGATGGGCAGATGGATGGGCCAGAGGCTGGATCAGTAAAGGGCAGAGAGCTCCACTCCGACTAAGACGCCAGCAAGGTGGAGGTGGGGTACTGGTATGGGCTGGGATCATCAAAGATCAACTTGTGGGACCTTTTCGGGTAGAGGATGGAGTGAAGCTCAACTCCCGGACCTACTGCCAGTTTCTGGAAGACAACTTCTTCAAGCAGTGGTGCAGGAAGAAGTCTGTATCGTTCAAGAAAAATATGATTTTCATGCAGGACAATGCTGCATCACATGCATCCAACTACTCCACAGCGTGGCTGGCCGGTAAAGGTCTAAAAGTAGAAAAAATAATGACATGGCCCCCCCTTGTTCACCTGATCTGAACCCCATAGAGAACCTGTGGTCCCTCCTAAAATGTGAGATCTACAGGGAGGGAAAACAGTACACCTCTGGGGACAGTGTCTGGGAGGGAAAACCGTACACCTCTGGGGACAGTGTCTGGAGGCTGTGGTGGCCGCTGCACGCAATGTGGATCGTAAACAGATCAAGCAACTGACACAATCTATGGATGGAGGCTGCTGAGTGTCATCATAAAGAAAGGGGGCTATATTGGTCACTCATTTTTTGGGGTTTTGTTTTTGCATGTCAGAAATGTTTATTTCTAAATTTTGTGCAGTTATATTGGTTTACCTGGTGAAAATAAACAAGTGAGATGGGAATATATTTGGTTTTTATTAAGTTGCCTAATAATTCTGCACAGTAATAGTTACCTGCACAGATATCCTCCTAAGAGCCAAATCTAAAAACCCCTCCAACTTCCAAAAATATTAAGCTTTGATATTTGAGTCTTTTGGGTAATTGAGAACATTGTTGTTGATCAATAATAAAAATAATCCTCCACAATACAACTTGCCTAATAATTCTGCACACAGTGTACAATTTCAGCCACCTGGAACCACCAGAAGAGGGAATTGAGAAAGTTATTGAAGATGGTTATATTCAGGGCTATGGAGTCAGTAAGCCAAATATCCGACTTTGACTCCTCAATATCCCTGAATCCAATTCCACCAAAATGGACACTGATTCCACGACTCCGACTCCACAATCATGGCTGTAAAGACAGTAAGCTAAACATCCAACCCCGACTCCTCACTTTCTCTGAATCCGGCTTCACCAAAATGGACACCGACTCTGACTTCACAATTATGGCTGTAAAGTCAGTAAGTCAAACATCCGACTTTGACTTCTCAATTCCTCTGAGTCTTACTCTGCTTCTGACTCCATCAAAATGGACACGGACTCTGACTTCACAACTCTGACTTTACAACCATGGCTGTGAAGTCAGTAAGCCAAACATCTGACTCCGACTCTTCAATATCCCTGAATCCAACTCCAACTCCACCAAAATTGGCACAGACTCCAACTCCATGACCCCGACTCCACATCCATGATTGTAAAGTCAGTAAGCCAAATATCCAACTCCTCAATTTTCCTGAATCGGACTCTGACTCCAACTCCAACAAAATGGGCACCTACTCCGACTCCACGACTCCGACTCCTTAATCATGGATGTGAAAACAGTAAGATAAACATGCAACACCGACTCCTCAATTTCCCTAAATCTGAATCCAACTCCACTAAAATGGACACCAACTCTGATTCCAACTCCGCAGCCCTCAATAAAATGTTCAGCTCAATGCATGAAGTCAAGAGAAAGCTAAGTAGACATTCTAAGAATTGTATAGGAATCTAAGGCTAGGGTCAAATTTGGGACCTTGCATCCTTTTAACGGATGCTGTTCAGGATCGTTTTTTGCCCCTTGCCTTTTTTTTTCATTTTTAGCGCTAGCGTTAACTCCTGCATTATACACATATGTACCGTGCGTTAACGCAAGCATTTCTCATAGGTTTTTGCAAACACCCCAAAAATGCTGCTTACTGCGTTTGTGGGTGCTTTTGTAAAAACGTCTAGCATCAAACACATTGCACTTTTGCAATGCGTTTTTAACATGGGAGCCCATGGCGCAAATGTAACCCTAGCTTTAGGGACAAAGTTTCTCCCTATGGAGAGTGTCAGGTCTTGCATTCCAGCATGAGGGAGATGTAACCACTTGCATGCTCCTCTAGGAAATTAAATATGCAGATTACGTCATCAAAGAGGACTTGCTGGAAAAAGCTGGAAAACCAAAGGCGCACATAGAGTCTTACCCAGGCATATTTTGGGTAACGAAAGGGTCACACCAAGTCGATCACCTTGGGTAATTGTGTCAAGCCACAACCACTATGCTGGCAGGAGTTAGATATGTCCTTGGCAACGGCAGTCTCCATAGAGTCGATAACAGGAATAGGCAGATATGCAAAGGGTTAATCACTGCAATCAAGATTCTGAGATCCCAAGAGCTACAGCTCAGACTCTAAAGGCCTCAGATAGAATTTTAAATATTCAAGCTCACAAAAGTATCTCAGAAAAAGTATGGCTTTTGTCACACTGTGCCATGCTTGGAGAAATTGTAAAAAAAATTCCAAGAGCGACAGCTCAGACTCTAAAGGCCTCAATTGATTCAAAAGTAGAACATAATAAGAATGGGGTTTTTGGAAGGTTTGTCAAGGAAAGGCGTCTTATTGTTAAAAAGAACGTGGCAGCATGGATTACAGAGTTGCATTTGAATAAATCACAAAACTACTGAAACAGGTCCTTATTTAGACTAGAAGCCCTAAATATGACCCTTGCCTGACCGCAGAGATTAGCCCCCTAGGATTATGCAATGGCGCACTCAATCAACATAGGTTGACCCCAAGTGTCCTTACCAATGCCCTTAGCTATAAGAGAAATGAGTAGGGAGTTTCTCCAATTTGCTTTAGACATACATTTAAGGGTAAACTCATTTACACTTTATAAATTCAAGTTTTATTTAAAATCAATGTAGATCAGTGATAATGTGACAATTCCCCCCATACAAACACACAAATATATATCTACCTATTCAGTGGACACAGGTTAAGTCAATACACGGTTAGTGATAGACGTGATCCCCAGAAACTGTCCTGGACACAAGTTGTCTCCAGGTGATGTTCGGGGAGTACACTTGTTTTTAATAGTAGTTATATGTTACTTAGATCAAGGGGTCCATTCACTGTGTCACAGTGAAGTGTAGGTCCTTGTCTACGGTCATACAGTTATCAGGTCATAAAGAAGCCAAGAAGCGAGCGCTGCCTAAGGTTAGCACGCAATACAAAAAGTGCATGTGCACATAATTTCTAACTGTACTTTAAACTGAGACATTTGGCAAACAATTGATCAATTCTTTGAGCTACCCCGCCACGTCACGGCATTCTCAGATGGGGCAGTCCTACTCTACATTTTTTAATTCGCTGTGCCATTACGGCCTCCTGAATGCATTAAAAGCAGAACCATATCAAATGCACACGTACCTGAAGCATTACTGAACTACTCCCATGGCGCCAGATAAGCAGCGCAGATAAAGGCAGACCAGGTCCGGACATGACATCCGGACATTATCAGATCTGACCCCCACACTGCCCAACCAACAACCATGACTTCTTGGCTTTTTTATTAGTTATCAGGTCATGTCTGTGCTGCTGTCAACAGTCACTTCAAGAAGGGCAGATCGGTAACTTTTCTGATTTTTGACCATCAATATGGTTTATTGCCCTGCCCGACGCATTTTGCCTTTGTTTGTGGCACAAAGGCTCATCAGGGGTTATTAATGTGTTGTTGGTGTATTGAGTTCCTTGGTATGGTATGGCAACCTGTGATTTTGTGAGCTTTAGACCCACTGCTTAGTC
>JARQOC010000005.1:22969745-22979850 GCA_033576535.1 Allobates femoralis
GGCCAACACCTGTTAGGTGCCACAGATAAGTTACAGGTGCTGTTAATTACAAAAATTAGAGAAGCATCACATGATTTTTCTAACAGTGCCAATACTTTTGTCCACCCCCTTTTTATGTTTGGTGGAATTAGATCCAATTTGGCTTTAGGACAATTCTTTTTGTGTTTTTTTCATTGAAGACAAATTAAATGAAGATAATAATACCAAAGAATTTGTGATTGCAATCATTTTCAGGAAGAAACTGAGTATTATCTGACAGAATTGCAGGGGTGTCAATACTTTTGGCCAACACTGTAATAATATCAGAATGAGGAGTGAATTAATTATTCGATAGTAGATTTAAAGAGAACCTGTCACCCTCCTAGGATTGTTTTAACTAAAAGTGCCACCTTCAGTAGTGTCTGCGCTGCATTCTGTGAAAGTGGCTGTGATCCCTCTACCCTCCTGTACTCCTAAAAATTGACTTTATAAAGTTTCCCGCCCTGTATGCAAAAGTTATACTTACGAGTCATATGGGTCTTGATTGCGTCTTGTCCTTGCCTCTCCGGTCTTCCTCTGTCTCTTCTTTTTTCCTGGGCGCCTCCTCTACTCTCGTCCCAGTCTCGTTTGCGGCAACTACGCAGATTCCTCTCTGATTGCGCAGGCGCCCTGAGTTCTTCCCTACTGTGGGCAGAGCATCCTACCCTGTTTTGTGTTCTGCTTCATGCAGACACCAGGGTGGTCTAGCGCCTGTGCACTAGTAATAATGCACTGCACAGTAACACTGTTTGTCCTGCCTGCATTAGGGTAAAGCTAGTGCGCAGGCGCTAGAGTCCCACCCTCAGGTCTGCATGAAGAAGAACACAAAATATAGCAGGACCTGATGGCAGGCGTAATGCAGACAGACACTCTACCTGCAGTAGGGAAGAACTCAGGGTGCCTGCGCAAACAGGGAGGAATCTGCGCAGGCGCCGAAAACGAGACTAGGAAAGAGAGGAGGAGGAGGCGCCCAGAAAAAAGAAGGTTCAGAGGAAGATGGAGAGGCGGTGAGGACAGTTATGCAATGAAGACCCATCTGACATGTAAGTATAAATTTACATACAGGATGGGAATGTTTATAAAGTAATGATTTAGATGTACAGGGGGTAGGGGGATGAGAGCCATCTTCATAAAATGTAGCATAGGCAATGCTGAAGGTGGCATTTTTAGTTTTAAACACACAGAGGGTCACAGGTTCACTTCAAGAAGATTACATGATGAGTCTAAAAAATGATGCAAGAGTAATGATCAATATAAGATAAAATAAAAATAAAAAGACAAATAAGACCAATCACCAGTCCGGTAGGTCGGATCCAGCACAATTCATTCTGCAAACAGAAAAGGATCCTTTTTTTTTACCGGATCAGTTTCAAATGGAAGATAAATAGTGAACAGTTTCCAGATCTGTTCTCCATAGACTCCAATGTTACAAAAATGGGCCGTGTACAAATCAATTTTTTCTAAACAAACAAAAAAGTTGTGTTTGTACAAGGGATTGTGCTGGATCCAATCTAATGGACGATCACTGGAAAGGAGAAGTCAACCTAACAAGACTCAAACTCATATCATGTACCTCCTTTCTCGGTAAAGTTTGAGCTCTGTAAATTAGGCTAGGGTCAGATTAGCTTTTTTTTTTCATCCGGATCCGGTTTTGAGCATTAAAAATGCTCAAAACCGGATCTGGATCCGCAGCCCATAGGCTGCAATATAAAAACCGGATTGCACTATTTGCAATCCGGTTACCGCATTCTTAGTCAGGACCTGCAGCTCTCTGGCGCCCCCTTAGCCCGCTGTCCAAATCCAGTGTTGCCAGAGGATAAGAAAGGAGCCCAGCTGCCCTAATTTATGTTGAATACTGCGACACATGATGTGACTGGATGTATATATACCACCAGTTCCTGCTAGGAATGTATATATACCTCAATCCAGTCACCCTCAGGCCCACAATATCACATAAATACAAAAACGTTATGCGGCCACCACCGATCTCTTTAAGGTGGATCGGTCACCTGCGCTTGTAAAGTGTAACAGCGGGGTTTGCGTGTCAGATGTGTCATAGAACCCTTTGGAAGTAAACTGAGCTGTAGGCTGATTTTCTGCTAAGGGAAAAAAAAAAAAAAAAATCTTTAAATCTTCTTTCTTAGCGAGTGTGACGAGCTGAATGTGACTGGGAGCGTAAGTGCGGACGGAAGTATGTGTGTGACTTCTGAATCAGTGACTTTGGATTCAGGGAGTTTGGAAGGGACTTACTGAATTGCTGGTTGTATATTATTAATACTTTGCATTTCTTTTTACTTATCATTTCTGTCTGGTGCAGTCCCCATTAGGAAATGAGCTCCATGATTGGCAATGCCATCCAGTGTACATCTTGCCACATGTATGCATTCCTTGACCAGCCGGTCGAGGGTGCATACTGCTGTGTAAGACGTGAGCATGTTGTGCATTTGGAAGCCCAGATACTGGATACTGGGGACACTACAGAGACCTTTTTAATGATCTTTTTACTCTTAGGCCCGAGACTGGGACAAGGGGGCATCCTCTACGTCTGGAGGAAAGAAGGTTTAATCATAATCACAGACGCGGATTCTTTACTGTAAGAGCAGTGAGACTATGGAACTCTCTGCCACATGATGGTGTAATGAGGGAGTCACTACTAACATTTAAGAAGGGCCTGGATGCCTTTCTTGAAAACTATAATATTACCGGTTATATATACTAGATCCTTTGATAGGGCGATGATCCAGTGATCTAGTCTGATTGCCGTATCTGGAGTCAGGACGGAATTTTTTTCCCCCAATGTGGAGCTTAGTTGTACCACATGTTTTTTTTTGCCTTCGTCTGGATCAACATGTTAGGCTATGGGTTGAACTAGATGGACTTGGGGTACCGTCACACGTGGCGATTTCCCGGTCGATTCCATAGGCGACGCACGTGCACGTATTTGCATGTCACCTGAGGTCGCCCATTTACACGGGGCGACAACTTAGGCGACGCTCGGGCAACAACCCGAACGGAAATTGCCTGAACTTCGCCAAAGGCCCAGGGGCGATCAAGTCGCTGGTCGCCACTTCCGCGTCACACAGAGCCACCACATTAGCGATGTGGGCGTAATTTTAAGCAGCATCTCGGAGATAGGTGTTAACATAATGCTGTGTGATGCCTTGAAGACGTGTGATTGGTTCCAAACAAACACCAATCATTATTTAATGTGTCCTTGTTGTTGTACTTTATAGACAACTCTCGTGTGTTGTGTCGCGGTTTATTACTAAACGCATTGGCATTGCCAACAAGGCAAAACACGACGCTCGCATATTGTACAGTGAATTTTTACAGCGCCTTTAGGTTATGGTTTAGGTTATAAACATATACAGATTGACAACGCTCGGGCGAATGAACGCACGGGCGATGTGTCACATGTTGACGGGGGCCCAGAAGAGCCGCATGAGCTACAGTATAAATGTAATCTTGGGCGTCCTGTCATGCAGGACGCCTGCAACTACAGCGCTCATGCAGCTTTTATTTTACATGTTTTTGCAATTGCGTTCTGTTAACATACATTTGTGGCAGCACATCTCTGACCTTTTAGCACACAGCCGAAAACACAGAGGCAACATCTATTTACAGTATGTACGCTCCTCGTTGAGACACCTTTGAACATCATCAAATATGGCGCCGAGGAGAAAGGCAACCAATCGTAACGCTCGAGCTGCCACCAATCCACGCACACCCCAGAGCTACTAAATACGCTCAGAAACACCTACAGGAATGGTATAGGCGATGTGTGCTGTCGCCTTTGACATTGCTCATGAGATGTTACACAGGGCGATCAGCACACATAGCCCAAGAATGGTCGCCTGGTTTCACAGCACTGATGTGAAACCAGGCGACCACTCAGACGTGTCGCCATCGCCCATTTACATTAGGCGACGCATTGGCGATATCGCCGGCGACAGGCCACGCCTCGGAGTCGCCTATGGAATCGCCCAGGAGATCGCCACGTGTGACGGTAGCCTTAAAGTCTTCCTTCAACCTTAAAAACTATGTTACTATGTAGAACAGGAAGAATGAAACTAGTAAATATATTATATAAGAGACAATGTACAGATATGCATAAACAGTAATTAAAATAAAAGGAATAAAGTAAGAAATTGCCAGACCTAGCCACGCGGTGACAAACTTAGATCCGTTGGGGGGGGCGGCTCCCCAGAAAGGTATGATTCCTCCACACAGCTATAGGGTCCTGCTGTGTCCATGCCCAGGGTGAAATCAGCCCAAACATGGCTGCTCTAGTTTTAATAAATGCAGTAAAACCCCCCTCGTAGTTTACCCCTTCCCGGTGGGAGGCTCCTCTGAGACCCTCCTCTTTTATCATGCTTCATAAACCTTCATTTTTCATATCTGGGTATGGCGTGGGCCCACATCCCTGATATGCACCTCATGTTTACTTTTATTTAATTCAGAGAATATTGATACCAAATATGACATATTTATGATGTTTAGAAAGCCAGAACTCATTTCCTAGGTTCCTGAGTGTTACATAGATATACAAGACATGTAATTAAATGTGCAAAAATATGAATAATCTAAAAATATGAATTATGTGTTTGTGGCATGAACGGGCCTTATTAAATTGGACATTAAAAGATTGTAGGTTTAAACAAAGAGGTTCTGGAAGGAAAAGAGAAGATGCCTTCAATTTAGCTTTGGTATTTATGACTCGTCATAAAGATTCCTACTGGAGGAGGGTGAAGCAAAAGTCTATGCAGGTTCTGTCCAAGTGAACTAGCTGGCTCTGGATGAGTGTTCAGACTTCTAGAATAATGCAACATATTCATATATTCCTGACACATCCCCCTTTTTTAACTGCGCTATGGAGGAAGGACCTCTCGGTACTCCTCCAGGCGTATTCCTGTGGGCTCTCCCCTCCAGGATAACCCATGCTCACTGCCTTTTCGGTGTTGAACGGTGAAGACGTACTGCTGGAGTGTGAGGCTATAGCGCAGCAACCTTCCGTTGGTACCGGACAGGGAGTTCAGCCCACTCAGGGGGTTGTGGTCAGTCACAACAGTGAAGGGTCCCTGAAGCAGGGAGTTAACCATTCTCTGGAAAATGGCAGGGGCATTTTTTATGCCGAATGGCAAGACCGTGGATTCATACAATCCAAAGGGGGTGATAAAGGCAGACTTCTCCTTGGCCTCCGGGCTCAGGGGAATCTGCCAATACCCCTGACTCAGATCCATAATGGAGAGATAGCTTGCACTAGCCAACCGCTCCAGTAGCTCCTGAATGTGTGGCATCGGAGGCTGTGATAGTGTTGAGCCCCCTGTAGTCCACACAGAACCGGGTGGTCCGGTCCTTCTTTGGCACCAGGACTACAGGTGAGGCGCTCTTGGTCTGCTTAATCACTCTCAACTCCAGCATCTCATCGATCTCCTAGCGCATGATGTGCTGCACCTCGTCTGAGATTCGATAGGCTGTCTGAAGGAGTGGAGCATGATTACCGGTGTCCACCTCATGGACCACCACCTCCGTCCTGCCAGGCATGTTGGTGAACACGACTTGAAAGAATTCCAGCACGGCACGCACCTGAGACCGCTGGTCTGTGGATAGCAAGGTGCTTATCTCCACATCCTCTATTGACCCGCTGGCCTTTGCTTGGGCAAACATGTCCAGGAGGGGATATTCCTCCCCATCCTCGGGCAGGATGCAGACCAGTAGGATACAGGTCCCATGTTCTTGGTGAGCCTTCATCATATTAACGTGAAAGGTGTTCCTCCTACCCGAGGGTGACCCCATAGGTGACTGGGTGAGCTGTTGGTGAATGACGTAAGGGCCCTCCCAGGCTGCCTGAAGCTTGTCCTTTGGTACGGGGACCAGCACCCACAGCATGTGACCCACTAAAGCTTCTGGTCAGCCTGGGCATTCGCCATGTTGACATGCACCAACTGTGTCAACGTCAACATCTTGTCACGGAAGCGTATGACATATCTCACGATGGACACTCCTAGGGTGCTCTGCTTCTCTTCCCAGGATTCTCTTACCAATCCAAGGGGTCCCCGGGCTCACCTGCCATACAAGAGTTCGAAGGGAGAGAACCCTGACGAGGCCTGTGGGACCTCTCGGTAAGCAAATAGCAGACGTGGGAGGTAATGTTCCCAGTCGCATTCCTGGGACTCAACCAGCATTTTTAACATCTGTTTGAGGGTACCATAGAAGGGTTCACACAAACCATTGGTTTAGGGATGATACGCGCTCGACACCAGATGCTGCACCTGCATTTTCTTACAAAGAGCCTTCATTATGCAAGCCATGAACTGGGTCCCCTAATCGGTAATCGGTAATTTAATCCAGCTCAGGCATACATGGCAACTTCCAGAGTGTGTCCTTTTCTATGACAGCCACTTCATCCAGCTCAGGGTTGCAAACATCCCTCCACGTGCCTCCCGACGCGTTTCTATGTATGTCCTCAGGGGAGTTTAATTTGGCTTGTTTGCCTGCTTAGTATAATGCCAGGCTTGCAGAGCCCACAAGTGCACGTGCCCACAGCAGAGATTATGCCATGTGGCTGTCATAGAAAAGGACACACTCTGGAAGGGAAGGTACAGCTGACTATGCATTCATCATCAGAATGTCCACAAGATGGGTGAGAACGTTCTGACTTGCTAGAAATCTTTAGGACAATAGTCCTGAGTTATTGGCTACGCATATTTAAAGGCACAGTAAGAAACAAAGGCTTATAAGTGATTAGCTGACACTCAAACACAATCTTTGTGGTCCTTGAATGTTGATCAATTGAGCTTAGTATCACATTACAACGATCCACTGACACTTGTTGCACTGGTTTTAAATTGTCATTTTAGGTTTATATACCTTTTTAATTTGATTAGTAAAAGTTAAGTTTTATGTCTTTTACTTTATCTGTTGTCGCCATTCACTGCTGGGCTTGATTGTTTATGTTGGTGACTTGTCTGCTCTTACCCAAGTGAATAACTACTATCAAAGAGCAGTAACTTATTCCTATCTGTAGGTTTCACATGCAAAGTTGTACTTATCTGTCCTCCTGCCAACTTGACATTCACATCTAGGAATTGGATTTCTGTCCCTGAATGCACCATAGTAAACTTTATATTAGTATCAACTGTGTTCAAATAGCTATGAAAATCTATGAGTTTATCAACATCACCCTTCCACAATAAAAATACATCACCGATGTATCTCCACCACTCCCGTACCTGCCGGAAGTGGTGAGATACATACACTGTGTTCCAAAGTATTATGCAAATGTTATTTTACTCTGATTCTTCTAAATGGTTGGTGCAAATGACAGTCAGTGTAATAAAAGTTATCACCCGTTAGAGTATACATCGAATTTTATTGAAGAAATCTCCCTATAATAACAGTATCATTTTCAAAATTTAAAAACCCTAAATTCCCTGTTCCAAATTATTAGGCACAGTAGAGTTTCTAAACATTTGATATGTTTGAAAGAACTGAAAATGCTGATTTGCTGAATTTGCAGCATTAACAGGTCACATTCACTGAAATAAAAAGCTATTTAACTCCAAAACATACTAATAGGCCAAGTTACATGTTAACATAGGAACCCTACTTTGATATCACCTTCACAATTTTAGCATCCATTGATGTTGTGAGTTTCTGGAGAGTTTCTGCTTGTATTTCTTTGCATGATGTCAGAATAGCCTCCCAGAGCTGCTGTTTTGATGTGAACTGCCTCCCACCCTCATAGATCTTTTGCTTCATTATACTCCTAAGGTTCTCTATAGGGTTGAGGTCAGGGGAAGATGGTGGCCACACCATGAGTTTACCTCCTTTTATGCCCATAGCAGCCAATGACACAGAGGTATTCTTTGCAGCATGAGATGATGCATTGACATACAGGAGGATGATTTTCCTCCTAAAGGCACATTTTTGCTTTTTGTACCATGGAAGAAAGTTCTCAGTTGGAAACTCTATATATGTTGCAGAGGTCATTTTCACACCTTCAGGAACCTTAAAGGGGCCTACCAACTGTTTCCCAATGATTCCAGCCCAAAACATGACTCCTCCACCTCCTTGCTGATGTCGCAGCCTTGTTGGGACATGGTGGCATCCACCAACCATCCACTACTCGATTCATCTGGACCATCTAGGGTTGCTCGGCACTCATCAGTAAACAAGACTGTTTGAAAATTAGTCTTCATGTATATTTGGACCCACTGCAACTGTTTCTGCTTGTGAGCACTGTTTAGGGGTGGCCGAATAGTAGGTTTATGCACCACAGCAAGCCTTTGAAGGAACCTACACCTTAAGGTTCGAGGGACTCAAGAGGCACCAGCAGCTTCAAATATCTGCAGATGAAGTCCATGGAGCCTCGGTTAAGAGTCTACAACATGGACACCAGCCAGTTATCCCACCAGGGAAGGACCTAGCCCAGGGTATTAGTAGCCCTTAAGTCACTATCCAGCCCTTGCGAGCTTGAAGATATGGCCAGGGGTTTACCATGGAGTAGGTATCCAACCACAGACAGCTGTTTCGGGGTTGTTGCCCCTCATCAGTGTGGCGCAGGATTCTGGCTGGGTGGGAGCAATGCTTGATAGACAGACATCACACAGGACCCACTGACATTGTGGAGACCAGTGGAGGATAACACTGCGGGCACCAGTTAAAGCACTCAAACACAGTGAAACCCAAGGTGCATTGCTCCCTAGAATTTGAATATGCAGATGAAGTCCATGGAGCCTCGGTTAAGAGTCTACAACATGAACACCAGCCAGTTATCCCACCAGGGAAGGACCTAGCCCAGGGTATTAGTAGCCCTTAAGTCACTATCCAGCCCTTGCGAGCTTGAAGGTATGGCCAGGGGTTTACCATGGACTAGGTATCCAACCACAGACAGCTGTTTCGGGGTTGCTGCCCCTCATCAGTGTGGCGCAGGATTGTGACTGGGTGGGAGCAATGCTTGATAGACAGACATCACAAAGCACCCACTGACCTTGTGGAGACCAGTGGAGGATAACACTGCGGGCTTCAAATATCTGTTTGTTGGTTTGTAAGGCCTTTTTAGCAGCTGCTCTCTTAATCTGATGAAATTGCCTGGCAGAAACCTTCCTCATTCTGCCTTTATCTGCACTAACACATCTGTGCTCAGATTCAGCCTCAAATTTCTTCACAATACGATGATCACGCTTAAGTTTTCATGCAATATCTAATGTTTTCATCCCTTGGTCAAGGCATTGCACTATTTGTTGCTTTTTGGAGGCAGAGACATCCTTTTTCTTTCCCATGTTACTTGAAAACTGTGGCCTGCGTAATATTGTGGAACACCCAGTTTTCCTTTTATTGAGCTCACCTGCCAAACTAATTATCACAGATATCTGAGATTGATTTCAATGCTCCAAAGAACCCTGAGACACAAGACCAGCAATGGGTTTCATTGGAAAAAAATAAAAAAAATCTTTGACACGTAAAACCAATTTGCATAATTATTTGGAACACAGTGTAGATGTGTTCTTCTTCAAGCACCGCCATGGTGACGCCCGCATATGCACATGCCATGTGCACCCCCATGGCGGTGCCTCTTAGCTGCTTATAATATGTGGCCCCAAAAAGGAAGTAGTTTGATCGTAAACAGATCTCCAACAAATCAACTATCAACTTTTTACTTTCTTCCGTGTATTGTGTTGTTTCTAGCACATTTTTTACTGCTCTAATGCCCTTATCGTGTTCGATGGACGTATACAAAGAGACAACGTCGAAGGATACCAAAACGTCATCTCTACCCACCTCCAAAATTCTCAACCTCTCCAGAAAATTCCCCGTATCTCGTATGTAGGACCTCGCTGCCACTGCCAGTGGGTTTAACAGCTTATCCAGAAATACTCCCACATTACTAAAGACGGAATCTATGCCCGCCACTATCGGTCTCCCCGGCGGGCTTTCCAATGACTTGTGGATTTTCAGAACCACGTAAAGTAGTGGTGTTCTTGGGCTCTCCACTATTACATATTCCAGTAATTCCTGGTCTATTAACCCCCCTACTCTTGCTTCTTCTAGAACCATCCTAATATTTCTCTGGATCTTGAACTTT